>CAUYQV010066747.1:0-12934 GCA_963574575.1 Galagoides demidoff
TGAGAGCATTTAAGTTGGGTGTATAGATATTTAAAATTGAAATATCTTCTTATTGTACTATTCCTTTGACCAATAATCCTTGTCTTTCTTTACTTCAGTAGCTTTAAATCTCCTAGTATCTGAAAATAGGATTGCAGTCCCTCTTTTCTTCTGATTTCCATTTGCTTGAAATACTGTTTTCCATCCCTTAACCCTGAGTCTTGATTTGTGCTGGAACAACAAACAAAATTCTAACATTAATTGCTTAAAGAAACAAGTGTTGTGCTTTTTAGTATTGTTATTGGTGGCTTTGTTTTTTAATGTAGCAAGACTTCCTTGCTGCATATCATCATTCAGAAACCCATGCTTCTTCCATATTCTGTTATCCCCTGGGGTGTATATCCATTTTCCATGAAAACTGTGTCTCAGGCACATCTTCATTCTTATGCCTGAGAAGGAAAAAAATTGGAGCAGCAAGAACAAAGAAACAATAGCTTTGACTATTTTTTGTCAACTTTGGCATTATTGTAAGGACCACATCTGGAATTGGCATCCATCCTTTATGTTTTCATGCTGTGGGTAAGTGCATAGTCACGTGGCCACCCCTAGCTGAAAGAGCATGGGGGGAACAAGGTAATGTGGTTTCTAGTAAGACATGCCAGCTACAACTCTACTAGTCTGGAAGAAGTTGCAAAAAGGGTGTGATGATGATGATACCATGCAGACATGCCAACATGTCTTGAGCATTTTATTTTCACTTAAAGTCAAGTGTATATTTATTCATAAATCTTTTGTATAGGGCTTTTTTCTTGAAAATGGATTTATCTCAATAAAACCCAACATAATCTTTCTTAAACAAACCATATTGTTAATGCATTCTATATGACGTTCTGTAATTCTTTATAGTGAAAACACAACTTAAAATTATTTTCAAAACAAGGCTGAGTGTGGGCTCGACGCCTGTGGCTCAATCGGCTAAGGCGCCAGCCACGTACACCTAAGGTGGCAGGTTCGAATCCCCAGCCCGGGCCCGCCAAACAACAATGATGGCTGCAACCAAAAAATGGCCGGGCGTTGTGGCAGGCGTCTGTGGTCCCAGCTACTTGGGAGGGTGAGGCAGGAGACTCGCTTGAGCCCAGGAGTTGGAGGTTGCTATGAGCTGTGATGCCATGGCACTCTACCCAGGGGGATAGCTTGAGGCTCCGTCTCAAAAAAAAAAAAAAAAAAAAAAAGGCTAAGTGTGGTGGCTCATGCCTATAATCCTACCATTCTGAGAGGCTGAGGCAGGAGGATTGCTTGAGGTTGGGAGGTTGAGAGCAGAGTGTTTGACATCAAGAGTGAGAACTCGCCTCTCTTCAATGTAGAAAAATTAGCGGGCTTTCATGATTCATGCCTATAAGTCACAGCTACTTGGGAGGATGAGCCAGGAGGATCACTTGAGCCCGGGATTTGAGGTTGCAGTGAGCTATAATTGATGATCCTATGCACTTGCTGGATGAAAATAGAGTGATACTATTTCCAAAGAACAAAACTTTTATACATATATATATATAGACACCATTTTAGTGATTTATTTTTATTAAGTTTTCATGTTTTTATTTATATTGAAATACTTATTCAATACTTCATGAAAATACATTATTATAATGTTAAGTGCAACTGGGAAAACAAATTCAAAAACAAACATCTGACCCTTCTTTAGCAAACAGCTCACTGGGAAGGAGCGAAAAAGGTTGGAAATTCTAGAAATTTGCCTCTAGCTATGAGCATTCCCGGTGCCAGGAAAATCAGCTCCTAATTTTTTATCAAGGGAATACTAAAAGTCAGTTAATCTAAGGAGTTATTTACATGGTGATGATTAACAATTTTCACTACAGTTGAAGATATTTCTCTTTTTTTTTTTAGATTTTTTTATTAAATCATAGCTGTGTACATTAATGCAATCACAAGGTACAGTGTGGTTTTTTCATATACAATTTGAAATACTTCTTTATAGTGGTGTATGTCCCTACAGATGATGGGGAATAAGCATTTTTCTGTTGATTATTGGTTACAGGGTAACCTGTGTCCAGACCCCCACATGACCTATACAACTTATTCATAAGAGCTGTGATACTGTGTCTATCTCAATTTTCTGTAACTACAGGGTTGTCTTTTTTTGTTTGTTTGTTTTTGTCTTGAGACAGAATCTCACTATGTCACCCTCGGTAGAGTTCCGTGGCATCACAGCTCATAGCAACTTCAAACTCTTGGGCTTAAGCAATTCTCTTGCCTCAGCTTCCTAAGTACCTAGGACTACAGGTGCCTGCCACAATGCCTGATGGTTTTTGTTTGTAGTTGTCATTGTTGTTTGGCAGATCCAGGTTGGGTTTGAACCTGCCAGCTCTGATGTATGTGGCTGGTGCCCTGGCAACTGAGCTAGAGGTGTTGGGTCAGGCTTGTCATTTAGAACTATAATCATTCCTAGAATTTTTGCCTCGTGAAAGGCTATATCTAGTTTTTGTCTTCATCTTTAAATGTTATATATCCTTCTAAGAATCAGGAAAACTCTAATGCTCTAGTAACATTAGTGTTCTAGTGTTTTTAACAGCCTCTGCTAAAGGAGTTCCCTGTCTGATAAGAGCAAAAATATTATGCCATCTATACCAGGTCAATTCTTTAATCCAGTACTTCTCAGACTGTGTTAGACCAGCAGCAATGGCAACACCAGAGAAACTTAGTAGAAAGGGATGTTCTAAGATGCACCCAGATCTGTTGAAAACCTCTGTCAGAGGAAGCTAAGGCAGTTCCCCCCAGCATTCCATATCTACATTATTTATTCAAGTATAATTCACTTTGCGAAAAATAATTTTGCAGCTAGAAAACCCAGCAAAAAATAAAATTAAAGTAAAAAGAAGAAAATAGACATTCCTAAAGAAAATACAGGGCTTACCTGTTATTAGCATTTTTCAGATCTACTTATTGTTTATGAAACATTGGCCATGCATGTAGAACAATACATGGTTAAGAATAATAAGACATTTTAAATGTTTGGTCAATTTTTTATTCTTACATCTGTGATGGAAAGCAAAGTTACAAAGACAGTTGGACTATTGTGTAACGATGTAGGTTCATCTGTAAAATTCACCTGGTGTGATGCTATTACTTTTAACTGACAAATTGAATGGGTTCAAAGATTAATAACCTTTTCATAGTTCCTGTCACATAATAATCTCTAGAATTATTTTTAAAAGCATACCTTACTTTATATATATCGTCTTAAATTTTTTCTTAAATATTGCTTATCGATATTATTCCAGTTGTTCTTTACATAATGATTCTCTTACCTGCCTAAAGATATTTGTCCAATAGTGTGTATTATCGTTATATGCTACTCTATGTTACAGATTTTTCTCCTTTTGCTCAAAAATGTTTTCAAGAGGCTCGTAAAGCTATTAAATCAGGATACATGTATATTTTCAATAAGATTGTTTTCCAGGTGGATTTTTCCTGGTTACTGTCAAATGAAGTAATCATGACTCAGTTACTTTAAAAATTGAAACAAAACAGTTTATAATTCATTATTTCACAAAAGTATGCCTATTTTATGACAACTACACCTTTATTATTGGCATAATAGAAAAAAGGCTCTTGTGGTGAAAAATGAGAAGAAATTAAGCTGGCAGTTTAGAATGGGGAATGACACTTAAAGTGAGCTCTGTGATTCATGTAGAATAATCTATCCTTCTAACATATTCAGCAGCTAATTATAATGCTCCTCTAAATCAATCTGTTTCATAACCATATTTTTTAAAAGACTACTGTTCAAAAGCTAAATATAACCCTAGACGCCTCAAAATTAGAGTGTTTCCAGGAAAATGGTGACTTTAAAGAAATGTTCTAGCTGTCAAATTTGGACTGTTTAGCCAGAGAAGTGATAGCATTCATTGAGGCAAGAATTTATTCTCCAATACATTACGTTTAACGTTCTAAGCAAATTGTCAACCACTTTTCCTAATTTTGAGGACCTTTTTGCAGTGAGTCTTGGCTTCCTGGTTATGCTAAATTATACCTTTAACTATAGTCTAGTTCTGTGGTGAAGCAACAAATGTATATTTCTCTTAAACATACTTTTTTTTTTTTTTTAACCTGGACGATTTAGATCTGCACTCCGGATTTCTATAAAAAGCAATTTGCCTCATTGGCCTTTTACCTGACATGTACGGGTCAAATACCTAGAACTAAGCATTTCAAGAAATCGGTCTGAGTTGCCTCGAAACCCTAACCTTTTCTGGATGTTGATGCTGTGCAGTAGTTAATATAGAAATAATAAGCCCGCTTTAACGTATTCTCAATCATAATGTATTCCCTTTCTTAAGTTTTATCCTTAAATATAGCTTCGATCTTAAAAATATGTTAATTTTCCTTTCTCTTGAAACTGGCAAAGGAGGGAGGAAAGGAGAGAATATGAAGAAAATATACATATTCGAGAACCTCCCAGTTAGCGTAACTCTCTGCTAACCATTGTAAGTTGAGAATAATATGGGCCTAAAATCCCCTAAACTTCACTTTATGTTTGGGTTTGTAGGGTGCAGCTTCATTCACTATTCTGTGTTAAACCATGCATTCAGTTGTTTCCATTTATATTGCATCAAAGCAGTTGAAATCCAATTGAAAAGTTTCTTTAGACAGCCATTGTGTGGGAACATGATGTCAATATTAATAAAGGCTGAATTTCCCCTTGGCTCACTTCTTACAGATAAGCTTTTCAATAATACACTGCTTGCACCAAAGGTCTGATGGGACTGGGAATAGTAAAAAACACTAATAAAAGAATGTTGAATGTTTTTATATTAAATTTCCCCACAGGCAAACTGAAAAGCCTACTTAGAGAACGCCAATCAACATGGCACTTATTAAATGTAACAAGAGTCCTGTTACAACAGATCTTTAAAGCCCTAAAAATGAATTAGGAAATAGAAACAAAAGACAATTGCAAATTCATTTTTCAATGCAAACTCTGGACATAGCACCTGATCCTGGCTTATTTGATCTTCAAAAACTATTCATTTATGGGCGCACGCAACTTTAAAATTTTGTTTTACTTAAAGGAAGTAGACTCTTTTACCTAAAATCGTTTTAGATATTTGTCTTACAAAGTTATCCAAAGAGCCATGAAAGACTTATATACAGAAATTAAGTCTCTTTCTATTTATTTTTTTAAAAATAATAAAAGTAGTGTCACACCAGGTCAGCAACTAAAATAATAACTGCATAAACTAGAGAAAAAGAGGCAATTGTTAAAATTAATTAATATGACCCTAGCAAAATGTATTACAACTCAGAACAAAAATAAACACTTGGGGTTTCTGAATACCATATCAACGTTAATAACTCTGGGTTTGTCCTCAATTCACAGACTTACCAAGCATCACTTTCATCTGAAGTTAAGTTAATATCAAGGTGGTGACAAATATATTAAATCTGCCCATCTTTGAGAACTTGAACCCCAGGCTGAGACTTTGACTTGGGTTCGGTAATAAAAATAAACTCTCTTGCTAAACATTAGTTATTTCCAGTAGACATGGGAGAAAATAGGAAATGGTCACTGGGACTTTGGACTAAAATATAATGGCTTAGGAGGAATTTTTTTTATTATGGATGCTGTAATTCTATTAAATAGCACGATTTTTTTATTTCTTTGGAAAACAAGGAGCTTCCCACAGAGGAACTTCTACAAAGTCAAAGAAAATATCACTATGTCCAGGAAAATAAGATTATTTTTTAACTTAAGTGGGTATTAGAGTAAAATCCAAAAAAATGGAAATGACTTAGACTTTCTACAATTTTTCAGTTCAACAAAACATGTGATTACATACCATGTTTTCAATCTATGTTTATATACATATACATGTATATAAAATATTTATCATTTTTTAAAAAATTACATAAATCTTCCCAATACACTTAGTTATCCAACTTAGGTTTTTCTATCAAAATTAACAGAAACTTAGTTAACACTTACAGACAAAATTATTGATACAGTATTATCTGATATCAATTTTTAGATTAAAAGATAAAACTACTTTATGTCTGAAAAACTTGTCAGCATAATTATCACTGAATTTTATATTACAATTGAAGTTTGCTAAAATATCAAAATTGGTCAAGATAAAGAATTTTTTAACGCATTGTTACATATTTCCTCTCGAAGTCCACTTAAATTCTTAGTATAGAGAGAATTTCAAAGGAGAGGGCTCAACTTTTAGACATCTTTAGAGCCATGGTAAGTTCTAGATTTGGTTTTTCCTAATCCTTTAAGGAACATACAATTTATGTCTTTTGAAATACAGTAAGGTTTTTTGGGTTTTTTTTTTTTTTCACAAATACCTTACACTTGCCCATTAACTTACTGGTACTGTTTTACACCATTTCACAACATTTAGTATCCCAGGTTAATCACTAATAAGAAGAATCTATTGCAAATAGATTTACGTCTGGTATGCAGTTTGGCTTTATGGGACCTACTTTAGCTTTGGATTTATTACAATAAAGGTATAATTGTGTTAATTACAATCTCCTATAGGGAAATATTTCTATCTGATCTCTTTTTCTATTTTACCTGATATCTATCACCAGACCTTACACATTGAAGATCCTTAAGTAAAATGTATTTTTAGTAATAATAATAATTTTTATAATTCTGAAGTTTTCCTAAGAAGCATGCTGATAGTTTATAAGTATGTATTATACTTAGAAAATGTTTACAAAGTAAAAGTAATTACATAATACTAAAAACTTAATGCTTCAGTTTTGAACTCTTTGCTTTATAATTAAAATTAGTTGAATTACCTCCAGTAAGTCCTTATCTTATCATCGAAGCCGAAGTTTAATTCAACTGCACAAATAACCCATTTTATTCTTCTCTTAAAAAGAACAGTGACAAAGTGACACACCATTCCTATTCATTCCTTTTTATTCTTTGGGATTGTTCTAATGACATTTATATTCCAGTGACTTTTATAGGTTAAGTAATTTTGTTGTTCCCGGTCAAATGCAAAAGGAATATTTAAGGGTAACTGAAACTAGAGATTAAACACAACTAAAAAGAAAAAGTTTTTCAAAGTTTTTGTCTTTGCTTTGGATCTAAATGAAACTGCACAAAAGCAAATGTTTCCTGTATAGGAAACGGGGATTTCACACGCCCATTCTACTTGTATATGCCCTTGTTGGTTTGTTAATTCTTACCTTCAATTTCACTGGTGCTCCTACAGTAGCACTCTGGAAGATAGTATCATGTATGCCAAATTGCTTTAAACTAGAAACGTGAGTAACGCTACTCTTACTGTAAACTGAGAACCTCATTCTTTCCTCTTTCAGACAATTTTAATTATTTAGACTCCAATATAATTCTGGTATGAAGACTATGCCACATTTAGCTTTCAAGTGGACATATATCTGTATATGACCTTAAATTTATACTGATCCTTCTATTTTCTCTAAGTTTTGACTTCCTCCTAATATGGTTAGGGAAACTGAATATTTACACTTGAAATCCAATTCTGAACTTATACAGAGACAACATTGCTTTGCATCCTCTTCTCTACAACACAACTTCCACTGTAGTTCCGTGTACTTAAATTTTACAAGTCTTTCCATTGGTCACTTCTGGTACAATCTCACAATAACATTCTGACTGTGTCAAAACAGAAGACTGATTATAATGGCATTCAGAGTAAAATAAAGCAATTTAACTACTGTGGATGTTTTAAATTACTGAATTTTTTTTTGTTTTTTTACTTAAACTCAGTTTAATATATGTTCAGAAATGTAGGAAGGCAAAAATTTTATGAAAACACTGAACCTACGAGAGAAATATACTGAAAACCTAAGCATTCACAGTGGAGTATATGTGTGTTTCATTTCGTTTTTTTATAAATAAGAAAAAAAATTTAAACTAATCTTAGCACATGCCAAATTAACCTACATGTCATCCAACAGCAGGCAGTTTGAATGGAAGCTCTTCTGAAGTGCTTCTAAGCTTCACCCACTCATGTCGCCAACATTTCTTTTCCTGTTACTAAGTTTAACAATAAGGAAAGATCCTGAAATAGAAAAGAGTTTTTTTTTTTTTTTAAACATTAAACATCTGAACCACAGTTTCTTCTGTCAGTGTGAGCAAGGATATTCATCTTAATCTGGTTGTCACAGAAATGCAGGGGACTAAACACCAAGTAAAAATCGTGAAAAGGTAAACACGTATACTATTGAGTTAACTGAAGGAGAAATGTATTTGATAATATTACAAACTAGTCATCAGTGAAAAGACAACAGGTTAGGCTAGAAAACAAAGCGGAGTACTTTACCCAGCCCTCCACATAGATTCTCCAATCATCATTTGTACAATATTAAAACACAGAGATTAGGGCCTTGGTTACAAGTAAAAATTTGGGGTCGATGTTTCAATACAGACCCTCACTAGTTACACACCATTAGGAAATGTTTAAAAACTCTGTGTCTCTATCTTTCTACCTGCAAGGTGCCTTTGACCAAATTAAATGAGAGGACTAATGTTTGCTCTTACCTTTGTGGAAAGGAACAACACGGAAATAGAACAAAAAGTTTAAAACGTCACCAGTGATACAGTGTTCAAGTTGGAAGTTTCACAAAGTAAAGGGACAAAGGTGACATTCATTTCAGCTTTTCCTCTTCCCTTGAATTTTTGATTTATATGACTCAAAAGGTTAATCTTAGTAAAGCACAGGGAAAAGATAGTTATCCCCGTGACATTTTGAGACACTCTACAGGTATGATATATTAAAGGGTGCAGTTAGGAGTCCACGGGATATTGAAAAATACCACACAGAGACAGTTTGAACACCGCCGACTGCTTGTCAAAGGTACAAAATGCTCAACCTGGAAAGGTATCATCACAGTCAGAATTTGACGGGAAGGGACTGGAGAAAACAACAGTTCCTATCTGGTTATTTTAAATCCAGGGTTACCGTGCACCTATCCTATAACCGGCAACCATTTTTCCAAATTATAATTAAGTACGTATGCGTGGAAGAAACCCAGCGAGGTGGGGGAAAGGAAATCAAAAAGGTTGATTAAGATGTTGTCTGCAAGGAACCTCAAGTCTTGTGAGGCAGACATATTTAAACATGTAAATAGTGCGAGGCAGAATAAAGTAATTGCCATTTAGAAGTTCAAAGTGCTTTGAGAGCCCATAGGAAGAAGTAATTAATTCTGACTTGTACAGTGGGGAAAGCTCTATGAAAAAGAGCTTTTGAAAAGGGGCTTGAAAGAGATGCAGTAATTTGGTGGGTAGAGAAAGAGGGGACATTCCATGCTGAGGCGGGAACATCCTCACGGAGGCGTTAAGTCTATTTCAGGCCAGGAAGAGCTGTACATAAAAAGCCTCGACTTACCTATGTAAATTCGAAATTTCTATAACAACAGAGCAGTAATGGGAAGACTGACTTTTTACATTCCCCATTAGTATATCTGTATCAATTTATCCAAGATATTTGGAATTCTGAAAAATTTCTTTAAAATCGTACTGCAAACCAGAAACCGTTTCCATTGCACTTACACACTTGTACGTCTCAGAATTAAATCGAATCTACGAGCAATATATTTTTAATCAAAATTATCATCTGTACTTCAGGACTGTCTATAACTTTACTTTCTTGTATATAGATTTTTTTCTAGTTTGTTTAATTGCATGAAATATGTGCACACAAAGCAGACCTGGTTTTCCAGTGAAATCTGACATGCCTTTCACCCAACTGCTGAAGTTGCGACACTTTGGCAAGGAAGCAGTAAAGTGGACATCAACATCATTGCATGCTGGATATTGAATGAAATATGAAATTAAACTTGAGGGCAAACGTCCGGCATCTTATTCTTCCGATTTCGAAGTCCAGAAATTTTACTTTCTTGAGTTACCTTGCAGGGAGAAGAACGGACAAAAGAAGGCCTTTTCTTTTTTTCGTATTTACAATAACTTAAAAGAATGTTTATGGCAAATACATATTGAAATCATTATTTTCAATCTTACATAGATGCTTGGAAAACAAGGAACCAATGCTTCATTCATTTACTTTATTAATAGTTATTTTAAATGGAAAACATTGCATTAAGATATAGTTAGTATCTGAATAATATATTTGTCCGGGGGAATAAAAGACCTCATTATTTTAAAGTGTTTCTTCTTATAGCTACTACTAAAGCTACTTCTACCTACATTTTATTGGTCATTATTTTTAAAGAGGAATCATAAAGTAAATTCATTTGTTTTTATTTTTCTTTTTTTAACCTACAAATTTTCAGGGTTTATCCGTAATATTACAATAAGCAAGTCGAATGTAATTACCAAGAACCATGAAAACACCGCTGTTATTCTTTCTGTCTGCAGAATCCAAAGCCCATCTCCGGGCTCAGGTTGGAGTTTTAAAGGTCTGGTCTGCCTGGTAATGGGATGAGGTCCCACAGCTGACACTCTGGGGACAAACTGAGGGGACAGGGTCGTGGGTCCACTGGAGCTGAAAAACAACAGACAGATTACTGAAGGCTGTGCTGGCAGGCGTCACATCTAGCATACCAGGATGGAAACAACCCCTCACAGAGCAAAGAGAGGAAGGCCTGGAGGAGGCAGAGGCTGGAGAGATTCCTAAACCACAGGGACCCAACTGAGCACTTTTCTAGGTGGTCTAGGAATAAGCCGAGTCTAGGAATGTCTTTAACATTCAGTACCTTGAACTAACTAAATGCAGAACCTTGCAGTACCTTGAACTAACAAAAAAAATGCAGAAATTAAATAAAATAACGTATTCTCTTTCTATGAGACTGATGATTTTTCACTACTTTTTACTTCAAAATCTCTGTTAAAAATGAGGGACAAAGAATCCCAGTATAGATAAAATTTTGATGCATTCTTATGTTTGCGTAGAGAAGAAAAAAGTTTGTAAAGGAAAATTGTATTTTTATGGAGTTTGTGAAGGCAATTTAGATGTAAATACACGGTACTTTCTGGTTAATTTTATCCTGTATCTTTCTGCCAATCTATTATGTGTTCATCTATAAATATACTTCCTCTATCTCCATAATTTCACTGCTTTACCACTTCTTATTCAGTTAAACATGAAGACTTCTGCTAATATTTGATCCTCGATGAAGTATTTGGCTTGCATTTAGGGGCCAAGCTATACAGAATTAAAGTTATTCTTTTATTATTGCCTATAATAATAACATTTTACAGAAGCTGAATTCTCATCTTTAATTTAAAGTAAATTTTTTTTAAATCCTTTCTTTTATTCTTTTTTTTTTTTATTGAATGGTAACTATGTACATTAATGCACTTCTGGAGTACAGCGTGGGGTTTCACATGCAATCCGAAATACTTCCATCAAACTGATCAACACAGCCTTCATGTCATTTTCTCAGTTATTGTTTTAAAAGTTCTGATTCTACTCTTAGAGAGTTTCATTTGTACCCCTGAGTTGTTTCATTTTTATCTTTTAGACCTCATTTTTGCTATATCTTTTCTCCTATGTTTAGATACATTTAGATACATAGATACTTAGCACTGTGTTACAGTTGCCTACAGCTATATGGAGTAGTGTTCTGCCCAGGTTTGTAACCTAGGACTAATTGGCTATACCATGTAGCCAAAGATTTTTGCAGGTTGTATCATCTAGGCTTGTGCAAATTACTCTATGGTATTCATTCCAGGATGAAATCATCCAACGATGCATTTCCCAGAACTTATTCCCATCCTTAAGCATACACACCTGTATCTCCAATAGCCTTCTGGACAATTTCAAGTCTTTCTGGGTGACTTCTTGACAGATCTGATTATTTGATGGTTGCTGTTTTTAACCTTGTAAATTGACAGGAGATGTGTTTGGTTTACGTTTTCTTGTCTTCACTCGTGCTTGCTTTAGGGTGTTATCTTTGATCTGAGATGCCCTTGGAGGTCCAATTTTATAAAATATGTCTGGCTTGAGAGGGTTACGTAAATCAAAAGGACATGATTTAATCTGAAATTCCATGTAACCTGGTGCCATAAACGTCAGCGCATTGCCTTAAGCTGGTAGAGAAAAATCTCCAGGGTGCCATTTTCAGCTGCTCTGAGTTGTAGAGCCACCTCTGATCCCTTGGCATCGTGGGCTTCTGTGGGTGACATGTGGCTGTTGCATGTTGGGGTGCTAGTGTCAGTTGGGTTACTGCAAAATTGTGCAGGGGCAAAAATACATTCCAACACCAAGATTGACTAGTGTCTTTATTTTTTTTTATTAAATCAGAGCTGTGTACATTAATGCAGTCATGGGGTACAATGTGCTGGTTTTATATACAATTTGAAATATTTTCATCAAACTGGTTAACATAGCCCTCATGGCATTTTCTTAGTTATTGTGTTTTAGTAACTTACTAAATGTAAATGTGAAACTGACTAATGGATTTTAATGTTTTTTTTTAATTTTTTACATGTTTATTTTTATTTATTTATTTTCTTTTTTTATTAAATCATAGCTGTGTACATTAATACTATCATGGGGTACAGTGTACTGTTTCTGTATACAATTTGAAATACTTTCATCCAACTGGTTAACAGAGCCTTCATGTCTTTTTCTTATTGTGTTAAGACATTTATATTCTACATTTAGAGAGATTCACATGTACCCTTATAGGATGAACCATAGGCGTGATCCTACGAATCACCCTCCCTCCACCCACCCTTTGCCCTCCCTGCCCCTCCCTCTCCCCTCTCCCTATATTCCTGGGCTAAAATTGGATTATAGCTTTCCTATGAAAGCTATAAATTAGTTTCATAGTAGGGCTGAGTACATTGGATACTTTTTCTTCCATTCTTGGGATACTTTGCTAAGAAGAAGATTTTCCAGCTCCATCCATGTAAACATGAAGGAGGTAAAGTCTCCATATTTCTTAATGGCTGCATAGTATTCCATGG
>CAUYQV010066748.1:0-10567 GCA_963574575.1 Galagoides demidoff
GTAGGAAACAACAACTCAATACATTTTGGTTGGGAATCTACTCTGTACAAAACCCCATGTTACATGCCAAGAATTCAAAAATAAATCAGATACTGTAATCTCTGGGCCTAATGGATGGGACAGACAAGGAAACACATGACCCCAGGATCATTTGATTATCCTGACAGTGGAGGAGTCCCAGGCATGGGGGTGATGAAGAGTTTATGGAAGAAATGATACCTGAAAAGGGCTCTGAAGGGTGAATAGGAGTTAGGCCAGGATGGAGGGCATTTCACACAAGTAAGTTAGTGGAACAGAACCTGAGGAGTAGAACAATGTGAATCATTTAGGAAACTGCATTCCTGTTGGGGTTCTACAGCCTGAAATGCAAAGAAGGTGACTGAGAGATGGTTTTGTAGCCCTAACTTTGCCCCCTAGAGGGTATGAAAGGTTTGGCGTAAAAATAACCAAGAGCTGGCCTTGGAGAGAGGTCATCCTTTGAGTGTGTGGCTGGTGCGAGTCCCTTGGAGAGAAGACAGGTGCCTGCTTCTCACTTCAAACCCAGAGGAACATACTGATGTGAAACTCTCCAGATAACTCGATGTGTGTCTCTAGAACTTGGGTGCCCCATTGGTTGGTGTCTGACTCAGCCTGAAAACCTCAAAGGGTAAGAGGCTATGTTGGCAGAGCCAGGAGGGTGACTACATTGGGCATGTCCTCACACAGTTGTAAATCCGGAGTTTGTCAGAGATGAGCGTATGAGGGTTCCCTTGAATTACATGTGGGAGTCTGGGGTGAGGGAGAGGGACAGTGAGAGAGAAAGGGACAGCAGCCTTTGTCACCTGTCTGTCTCAGAACAGGTCCAGAGGGCTTCCTGGAGAGATGATGCCAGCCCAGCAGGGAGGAGCTGGCTTGGTTAAGCAGGTGAGAGGTGAGTGCTATCTCCCTGCAGTGCTGGAGGGGGCTGCACTGAAGAATGCATGAGGGAGGCTGAGCTGCTACACCTGCCAAGCCAGAGGGCAGCCAGGCTGGCCCGTCCTGGTGAGAGGTCACACCTCTCCTGCCCCTTCTCTGCTTCCTCCTCTCTCCTGTTTTTGAATCCTGTGAGGGGAACTGGGGTTAACAGCTGAGGGTGGAGAGAAGGAAGAGCAGTGTGAGGAAAAGGGAAAAGCCCACCAAGGCCCCGGTCCCTGCAGGGGACTAGCCTGCAGCAGGCCCAGGGTGGGCGCAGAGAGAAGTTCCCACAGAAATCCAGGTTGAGAACACTTGAATAACCAGCACACCCAAGCGGCCAAAGGATCAGTTAGGTGCATCGTAAGAATGAGCAGAGAGGGGAGATGCCTGTGGCTCAGTGAGTAGGAACCGGCCCCATATACCGAGGATGGTGGGTTCGAACCCGGTCCCAGCCAAACTGCAAAAAAAAAAAAAAAAAATAACAGATGCCCCTTGTGGTGGGCACCTGTAGTCCCAGGTACTCGGGAGGCTGAGGCAAGAGGATCACCTAAGCTCAAGAGCTGGAGGTTGCTGTGAGCTGTGATGCCACAGAACTCTAATGAGGGTGATAAAGTGAGATTCTGTCTCAAAAAAAAAAAAAAAAACAACAATGAGCAGAGAAGTCATGGAACCTGCTCTATTAGATCCAATAGGCAAGAAGCAGCCCTGGTCATTACCAAAGAAACTAGAGTGAGCCAGGGAGGGAGAAATTCTTTTGATTATGCCCATTTAGGATGATCTCTGCATCACCACACTCTCCTGACAGCGTTCTAGTGTCGCACTGGTCAGGACGTGGGATCTCGCGAGCTGGATTCTGTCCTCAGAGCCTCCACGGGTTCACCATGTGACCTTGGCAAGTTACCTGATTTCTCTAAAACCTATTTTATACCAAAATTAAAATAAAATGAATATTTATTTCTTTTTAAGACAATGACTTTTTTTATTGTTCACCTATTTCATAACAATGAATATCTCTACGTAAAACGTTTAGATCTGCATTGTCCAATGGGGTAGCTGCTGCCCTATGTGGTTACTGAGCACTTGAAATGTAACTTGTCTGAACTGTGATATGCTGGAAGCCCAACATTCAAACCAGACTTCAAAGCCTTATGCTGAAGTGATAATATTTTAGGTAAATTGGGTTAAATAAAATATATGAATAAAATTATTTTCATTTCTCAAAATCTAATTAATTGAGCTCTTATCAGAAGAAAAGAAATTAATTTCACTTTTCATTTTTGACTTGCTCAATGTGCCTGTCAGATAGCAGCAAATCACACACCTGGCTTACACAGTATTTCTGGACAGCAATACACAGCACTTGAGTCTTAAACACTCCATAAATATTGATTCTGTGTATGTTTTAAGAAACTTCATGAAGGCAAGGAATACAGAGGATACAGATGTTTGGTGCTGTTTTTCAAGTAACTGAGAATGTCTGGCACATAGTAAATGTTCAGTAAGTTGGCTGACTGATCAAATGCAGACAAATGTGAGTGCTGCTTATTTTCTGGCCAGTGCTTGTTCCATCCTGTTGCCTGGGGCCTATGTCAGCTCTTAAATGCTCTCAATCTCACCCGTAGCTGGGGAAATCCATGTGGTCTGGCTCATGTATTACTTCCTCTAGGAGCCTACTGTATTCCCAACCTCCTCCCTATTCTCTCTCCAATCAGAAGCCAACTGTCCCTCTTATAAATCCATATAATGTTTTGGCAAAAATATTTCTCACAAGACATAGCCTTGGTTATAGCTCGTGGCCCCTCTGACATTCCAATGTGAGTTCCGAGAGCTTGCTCACTTGGCTGGACCTCTGTCTTCAGCTCATTGCTTTGAGCAGAACAGGTACCCAATTTGGGTGCCTTGAGTTGAATGACAGTAAGGTTTCCTTGGCACCTGTCTTGTAGCCTTCTTTACAGAACATAGTGTCAGGCTGGCATCTAAGAGCCCAATGAATACTTGCTGGATAAATAGACCAGTGGAACTGACCTGCAAAGAGAAGGAATGAGGCATCTTTCTCAGCATGAAAGGCCTTCCCTTTCTGAGTTCAGAGACACTAGTTCTTCTAGTTACGGTCAAGAAAAGTACAGAGAAGGCTTTGGCAGACTAATGGGAAAGGTGGGGTGATCTCAGATTGTAATCTCAGCCCCAGAGGACTACTGACTTGAGTGTTCTCCATGGCTTGTCATCCATTCTCATCAAGCACCAAGTCCTGGACAAGAACATGGCTCACTATTTAGTCAATGCCCCACATTGGTCAAAACAAATGGAACAAACCAAACAAAACCAAGATAGATTTCTATACAGAAAAAGATGGTCCAATTCCACTCATAGTAATTTAGAGCATCTTTTGGAAAAACATCCAGCCCCTAACCAATAACTACCCCTGTGCCCCCAGAATAAAATCCCTGGACACTATCTCTATGGGTTTCCATTGCACATTTTCTCTGGAGAGCAGCAGTGTGAGCGTCTAAGGAGAGAACAGGAAAGGTACCAGCAAGAGGTCTCGGGAACAATGGTGGCCATAGCAGGTCAGAGCTCTGGCCTTGGCGTCAGAAGGGCTGGATTTCTAACCTGAACTCTGCTACCTACTGCCTGGGTAGTTTCTCAATCCCTCTGAGCCCTAGTTTTCCTTCCTGTACTGATAATGAATAACATATTCTGAGAGCTGACTATTTGCTATTTGACATAGCACAGGTGAGATAGGTTTCATGAAAGCCTAGGATATAAGTATCATTATCACTCTCACTTTGCAGATAGAGAACTGAGGCCCAGAGAAGGTAAATTACTTCCCAAATAGTCGATGTGCCTCTGGGATTGTGCTATCCGTCATACCATGCTCTTGTGAGATAGATAATAAAGCACCTGGCACCCAGAAAGACTCAGCATACAGTGGCAGTGACCCATTGCCAATGTGTCCCCACTGCCACTGGTGGCGATTCCCTTCTCTTGATCAATGGTGGTCTTTGCTATGGATCTGTTTGCACCAATAAACAGAAGAGCATCCTCCTGATTATCATGAATCAAAGGTGTCACTGATCTGTTGCATGCAGTTCAGATTCCATTTATACTACTGAGAATTAAGCATTGTGAAGCTGTTCACAGTTGCATTCTCTCTTATCTGGTTGAAAAGTTATTAATTTCCTAATCCTGTCTCATACCTCAAATGCTGGGGATAGCTACACTGCCCATATAGAAACAACTCTGAGAGACAAACATTTCTTTTCTTCCAATGTGAGAAGACACACTCTATTTTGTCTTTAGAAATGATTGTTCTGGTGAGCGTCCCTTCAGAGGGTGTTGTGAAATGAAGCCAGGTAGCAGCCAGACAGTCAGTCAGTGGGAAATTACCTGTCAAAATACAATCCAAATATCAGACTTACTCTTTCTTTTCCTCTTTGTCTTCCTACTGTTCCAAATTTAGACCATATCATGAAACCTAAAAAGAGAGATAGGTGGTATGAAGAAGTCCATAAAAGAAATCTGTCTTAACCATTACTGAGCATTTTGGAACTCTTTGAACTCTTGTTGCAAATGGCACATCAATTACATTGGAGCCTTTGGAGCCTCTGCTGATGTACTCAGCTAACCAAAGCTGTCATTCTCCATGGTGAGTGGTGGTTTCCAAGCTCTGTGTGTGAGTCCAAGTCCCTAATTGGGCACAGTGTAAAATGTTCTGGCCAGAGAGTGAACTCTGCCCAAAGGTGTTACCACAGAATGTGAATTGCCGGGATTCCCCAGGTAGACAATGATGTATGTCACTCAGAAAACCAAATTGTCTTAGCCACGGGCCTTTCATCTGACAACATATTTTCTCACCAGATTTATCTAATGATTCAAATATCAATTATTTGTTGAATTTGAAAAATTTTAAACAGATCCTAAAAAAGACACCATTATCCAACACATTTGTTACTAGTATAATATGTGGGGGAAAAAATCTGGAATATAGGATGAGGGAGCAAGATGGTGGCAAAGTAACAGCTTCTTTGCAACTGGGCTCAGTGAGATTGGGGAGAGAAGACTCCAGGCATCTCTGGCTTGTGGGCTGTGCCCAGAAACATCCCGGGATACAGGGAGACAGTGAGAGGCTTCTGGACCCCTGGAGGATAAAAGCAGTGGAGAAGTGGCAAATGGTTGCATTTGGTCTGAGGCTGCTTCACCTGTAACTGTAACAGCAGCGAGATTTCAGACAGGAAAGGCCTTCTCTGTGGGTTATTTTGTTTTTTTGGAATTGAGCACTCAGTTGAATTACCTTGGGAGGACTTGGGCAAGAATGCAGTGACTTTAAGCATTGTCCAGGATCTAAGACTGAGCTGCTGGGCCTGAACGTTGTTTGGCTGCAGGCTGTGTGCAGCAGCCATTGTGGGAGAACTGCCCTGCAGGCTCTACCCTCAGGGTTGCAGAGTGAGGCTCGGGTTGTGAGACCATGGGCAAGTGGTCTAGTAGCTGTGAGCAGTGCTAAAGGCTGGTACTGAGATGCTGGGGAAGAGCGGAGCTTTCAGTGTTTGGCAGTTTGGCAACAAGAGGGTTGACTTGCAGCCTTGGCCCTGAGGCACACAGAGTGAGGGCAGTTTTGGTGCACTGGATAAGAGGGCACTCACTTCAGGAGAGATCCCAGTGACAAGTGCTTTCCTAGGAAAGCTTCTGCTTTGACAAGGTTAACGGTTTAAAGTGTCTTTTAAGTGGGCTGAGGAGAGATTCAGGATCTCAACCCTGTGGGGTTTGAGGGTAAAGAGGTCAGCAGAGGCCTCCAGTCTCCATCTCATACAGCATCTCATGTCCCAGAAGATCACCTGTTGCCCAGACAATATTCAGCAAGATATATATACTGCTTTGTACATTAATGCAATTATGGGGTACAATATGCTGGTTTTATATACAGTTGTTGTTTGTTTTGTTTTGTTTTTTATTTCAACATTTTCCCCCTAGATTTTTCTTTTTTTTCCATTTTTCTTCATTTTTCTAGTTTAAATATAATTTTCTATTGCTGCCTTCTTTAACAATTAGAACTTTATTTTTGCTAGTGTTTCTGCTCTTGTTATTTGGTTTCCCCCCCAATTTTATCCTGTAAGGTTTTCTGTTTCTTTGTTTTGGTTTGATTCGTAATATTTTTGTCTTTCCTCTCTATTTGGTGGAGGTGGGATATCATGTTTGCTCAGGCTGGCAAAGAGCTGCTGATCTCAAGGGAACCACCCAACCCAATATCCCCAGAGGTTGGGGGTTTTAAAGGTGTGGGTCAAAATACCCTACTCTATATCTTCATTACTCCTGTCTTCCTCTTGCTGTGCCTCTCTTCTTTTTGTCAATATTCTCTTTTACTCATCCCTTTCCTTTCTCTCTCTCTCTTTTTTTTTAAAATCTTTTTTTTCCCCTCTTGCTTTTCAATCTTCTCATCCTTTTGGTCCTGTACCAAAAGGACTCATTAAAACCTTAGGTCAGAGGCACAGTAACTTAAAGAGCAAGAAGAAGTGAAAGAAAAATTAGGGCAAGGAAACAGATAAAATAAAATACTCATGAGGAAGAATCAGAAGAAAAATCCTGGCAACATGAAAAGCCAGTCCAGAGAAACCCGTCCACCCCAAGGGACCATGAGGTAGCTACTGCAGAGGATTCCACCTATAAAGAAATGTTAGAAATGACAGAAGGGGGATTTAAAATATAGATGATGAAAACATTGAAGGAAGTTGCTGAGAAAGTGAAAAATAACCAAAAAGAAATCAAAAACAGAATCAAATAAGAGATGAACAATATGAAGAATATAGAAAAGATATAGCTGAAGGAACTGAAGCAGTCAATTAAGGAACTTAAAGATGCAATAGAAAGTATCAACAACAGATTAGACCATGCAGAAGAAAGAATCTCAGAGGTAGAGGACAAAGCTCTTGAGATATCTCAGATAGTTAAAGAGGCAGAAAAGAAGAGAAAGAAAGCAGAACATTTACTGACAGAATTATGGGACTTTATGAAACGTTCAAATATATGAGTTATATGTATCCCAGAAGGAGAAGAAGAACGCTCCAGAGGAATGAAAGCCATACTAGAGAATATTATAAATGAAAATTTCCCAAATATCGCCAAAGATTCTGACACACTCCTTTAAGAGGGATATCAGACTCCAGGTTGCCTCAACTCAAATAGAGCTTCTCCAAGACACATTGTGATGAACCTGTCTAAAGTCAAGACGAAAGAAAAGATTTTGCAAGCTTCCAGGAGTAAGCGCCAATTGACCTACAGGGGCAAGTCCATCAGGGTGCCTGCAGCCTTCTCTAATGAAACTTTTCAAGCCAGAAGACAATGGTCATCTACCTTTAATCTACTTAAACAAAAGAATTTCCAGCCCAGAATCCTATATCCTGCTAAACTAAGCTTTAAAATTGAGGGAGAAATCAAATCTTTTGTAGATATGCAAACACTGAGGAAATTTGCCACACTAAGACCAGCTCTATAGGAAATACTTCAACCTGTTCTACACACTGACCATCACAACAGACCATCAGCAAAATAACCACCCAGAAATTAAAGGACAGAACCTAGCTTCCACAATGATGCAAAAGATAAAACCAAGGAACAGGACTTTCACAAAATAGGCTGAATAGAATGCTACCACACTTATCAATTATCTAAATAAATGTTAATGGCTTGAATTCCTTGAATAGATTGGCTGATTGGATTAAAAAACACAAGCCATCCATTTGCTGTTTTTGGGAAACATACCTAGCCTCAAAAGACAAATTAAAACTCAGAGTTAAGGGGTAGAAGATAATTTTTCAGGCAAACGAAATTCAGAAGAAAAGAGGGGTTGCAATCTTATTTTCAGATACAAGTGGATTTAAAGCAACTAAAGTAAAAAAAAAAAAAAAGATGGACACTTCATACTGGTCAAGGGAAAAATACAACAAGAAGACATTTTAGTTTTAAATATTTACCAACTTAAATGCTTCCAGATTCTTGAAACAGACCTTATTTAGTCTGATCAATATGATGTCCTATAACACCATAATAATAGAGGACTTTAATACTCCTCTTACAGGGCAGGACAGATCCTCTAAACAGAAATTAAACGAGGATATAAGGGACTTAAATGAGACCCTAGAACAACTGTGCTTGATAGATGTGTATAGAGCACTCCATCCTAAAACTAAAGAATATACATTCTTCTCATCGGCCCATGGAATATTCTCCAAAATTGATCATATTCTAGGACACAAAACAAACCTCAACAGAATCAAAAGAATTGAAATTTTACCTTGTATCTTCTCAGAGCACAAGGCATTAAAGGTGGAACTCCAGCAAAAGCTTTTAACCCCACAAAAGGGCATGAAAATGAAACAACCTTATGCTGAATGACAGTTGGGTGCAGGAAGAAGTAAAAGAGGAAATCATTAACTTCCTTGAGCATAACAACAATAAGACACAAGCTACCAAAAACTGTGGGATACAGCAAAAGCAGTCCTGAGAAGAAATGTATCGCTTTAGATGCCTACATCAGAAAAACAGAAAGAGAATGCATTAACAAACTCACAAGTCATCTTCTGGAATTGGAAAAAGAAGAATAATCTAAACCTAAACCCAGCAGAAGAAAAGAAATATCAAAAATTAAATCAAAGATTAATGAAATTGAAAACAAAAGAATCAGAAAATTAATGAAACACGGAGTTGATTTTTTGAAAAAATAAATAAAATAGATAAACCTTTGACCAGACTAACTAGAAGCATACAAGCAAAATCTCTAGTAACCTCAATCAGAAATAATAAAGGGGAAATAACAACAGATGCCACAGAGATACAAGAGATTATCTCCGAATACTATAAGAAACTCTATGCCCAGAAACTTGACAACATGAAGGAAATGGATCAATATTTGGAATCATACCCTCTCCCTAGACTAAGCCAGGAAGAAATAGATCTCCTGACCAGACCAATTTCAAGCACTGAGATCAAAGAAACAACAAAAAATCTCCCAACAAAAAAATGCCCTGGTCTGGATGGCTTCACACCTGAATTTTATCAAACCTTCAAAGAAGAGGTTATTCCCATACTGCAGAAATTATCCTAAAAAGTTGAGGAGGAAGGAATCTTCCCCAACATGTTCTATGAAGCAAACATCACCCTGATACCAAAACCAGGAAAAGGCCAAACTAAAAAGGAGAATTTCAGACCATTTTCACTAATGAATATAGATGCAAAAATCTCAACAAAATCCTAGCCAATAGAACACAGTTTATCACCAAAAAGTCATACATCATGATCAAGTAGGTTTCATCCCAGCAATGCAAGGCTGGTTTAACATACACAAGTCCATAAATGTTATTCATCGTATCAACAGAAGCAAAAACAAAGACCTTATGATCCTCTTAATAGATGCAGAAAAAACATTCGATAAAATCCAGCATCCTTTTCTAATTAGCACACTGAAGAGTACAGGCATACGTGGCACATTCTTAAACTGAGGGAAGCTATCTATGACAAACCCACAGCTAATATTTTACTGAATAGAGTAAAATTGAAAGCTTTTCCACTTAGAACTGGAACCAGAAAAGGTTTTCTGTCCTCTATCACCACTACTATTCAACATGGTGCTGGAAGTTCTAGCCAATACAATTAGACAAGACAAGGAAATAAAGGGCATCTAAATGGGAGCAGAGGAGGCCAAACTCTCCCTCTTTGCTGATGATATAATCTTATACTTAGAGAACCCCAAACACTCAACCACAAGACTACTGGAAGTCATCAAAAAATACAGTAATATCTCAGATATAAAATCAATGTCCACAAGTCAGAAGCTTTTATATACGCTAGTAACAGCCAAGATGAGAGGCTAAATAAGGACACAGCTCCATTCACCAGCACTTCAAAGAAATGAAATACCTAGGAATATACCTAACAAAAGAGGTGAAGGACCTCTATAAAGAAGATTATGAAACCCTAAGAAAGGAAATAGCAGAGGGTATTAACAAATGGAAGAACATACTATGCCCATAGCTGGGAAGAATCAATGTTATCAAAATGTCTATACTTCCCAAAGCAATCTACAGATTTAATGCCATCTCTATTAATATACCAACATAGTACTTTCAAGACTTGGAAAAAATAGTTCTTCATTTTGTGTGGAACCAGAAAAAAACTCGTATAGATAAGGCAGTTCTCAGTAATGAAAACAAAGCCGGGGGCATCAGGGTACCAGACTTTAGGCTATTACAAGGCCATAGTGGTCAAAAAAGTATGGTACTGACACAAAAACAGAGACATAGACTTTTGGAATCAAACAGAGCACCAGGAAATGAAACTAACATCTTACAGCCACCCAATCTTTGATAAACCAAACAAGAACATACACTGGGGGAAAGACTCCCTATTCAATAAATAGTGCTGGGAGAACTGGATATCCACATGTGAAAGACTGAAACTGGACCCACACCCTTCTTCACTCACAAAAATTGATCCAAGATGGATAAAAGACCTAAATTTAAGGCATGAAATGATAAAAATCCTCAGAGAAAGCATAGGAAAAACACTTGATGATATTGGCCTGAGGAAAGACTTTATGAAGAAGATTTCCATGGCAATTGCAACAACAAAAATAAACAAATGGGAC
>CAUYQV010066751.1:0-22676 GCA_963574575.1 Galagoides demidoff
CAATAGAAGGTTTTGTATGTTTTCAGAGAAGTTAACACATAAGCCAAAAGTAACTTCGTGTGTGGGTGTGCGTACACACAGCATACGTATATACACATCGCTCCACCACATGATATGTGTGTCCACATGTGCCACGTATAACTCATACATACGTACACACACACATTTATGTTTCACTGTATATGCAACCAAACTTACACACTCACAATGGTCACACACATGTTTTCAGAGAGACAGGTCAGATGCCACTTATCAGGGCCATGACTACTCTTCCTAATAGTCAAAAACTTGCGAAACACATATGTGTTCTTTTTTTTTTTTTTTTTTTTTTTGCTGTTTTTGGCCGGGGCTGGGTTTGAACCCGCCACCTCCGGCATATGGGGCCAGCGCCCTACTCCTTTGAGCCATGGGCTCCGCCCACACACATGTGTTCTTTGCAGAAGAGCAAACCCTCGGAAGTACATGGAGCAGGTGAGAGCTGTTTCTCATCACCTCCCTGACCTGATCTCTAAGAGTTTTTCCTCTCTCCAGAGAACACTGCTTAACAGTGTTCTCCCAAACATTTATATTCATTTATGTATATAATATACACATGTTTATTTGAATTAATTACATAGTTCATACTGTTAGACCACTTATGTGTTTAAACTTAGTATGTCATAGGTACATTTTTAATATCAACCTTGCTATCTCTCTACTGACTTGAATAAGTGTTTTTATAAGAAGTGAGCACACACATGGGTACACATACATACACACAGGTGGGCTGGAGGGAAGTCCCTCAGGATGGCAAGTGTGGGCATCTCTGGTTGGTGGACACGCATCCATCCCTCCATTAGCTACTCAAAGTACCCAGAGCACAGGGCTCACTGTGCGTGGCCTCTGCTGTTACTACTGTTAAAGCTTATGCAAAGATTTTAGGTACTCAAGTAAATGTAATGCATAATGGCAGGGATGCTGAAAAGTAGAATCCTAAAAAATTGACTAGAAAACTAAAAGCACTATTGTGGCTCATTTACTACACTTCTGTTAAAGCAGATTAGGAGCTGGGTGCACAGCTGAATAAACACTGAGATGAGGAACTGGGCTCCTGCTGCACTTCAGCTGAGTTGTGCCTGTGAGGGGGGCAGGCGGTGGGGATGGAGATAACTCCTCTCTTGGCCCTACCCTCTCCTCTCTATATAGCTAGGCCTGAAAACCTTCTCTCCCCTGGACTCTCCACCCCTCTCCATTCTCTCTGGAGTGGTTCCTTCAAAAAGCAGCTATAAGGCCATGAGCCAAGACATCTCCTTCACAGGCTGTGCTCTGCTCGTGACCACGTCCACCCTCTGCCACTGCTGCCTCCCATCTGGATTGTCACAAATAGAGTGGGCACTCTTGATTTTTTTCTCATTCCCAGTGTGTGCTCTTTCCACATCAACTATTTTTTTTCAGATGAATATGAGGGTACAGACCATTAGGTTACACTGTTTGTGTTTGTTCAGTAAAGTCCAAGTTGTAGATGTGGCCCTCCCCACCCCCACCCCAGGAGGTGTGCCTGCTGCTGAGAGCACACAAATCTCTCCCTTCTCCCCTCTCTCTGCCCTCTTCTCTCTCCCTCCCACTTGAGTTTAATTGTTTTTCTCTTGTTCCACATCAACTATTCACTAAATGCTATTGTCTGACTGGGAGAAATGGACTCCACAGGGATCATCCGATGACCTGTGGGCCATTTACTGTCACGATTTTCATTAGCATCACCCATGGAGTTTATAAAACATTCTGGTGGCCTAAGAACCAACTACCTGCCCTGACTGCCTCCCTATGTGGGGTCAATTAGTTCAGAACCTCTGGAGAGTGTGCCCGGGCAGCTGGGAATTCTGATTTAATTGGCCTGGAGTTGAGAGCAACTGGTTTCAATCACCATCACCACTGTGCTGGAAGGCAGTGCCTTGGACCGTTCAGTGTGCACGCCTCTGGTGGGTGGGCAGGCACTGGTGCAGCCTCTTGTCATTCTCCAGTTAATGACCTGAGGATGTGTCTGAGGGCATGTTACTAAAGCCCAGGCATTGTCTTATGCACTTACGTGGATTCTCACTGAACCCTCACAATGCCATTGGAAAGACAGTACCATCAACATCCACTTTTTCCTAGGAGAGGAAGTTACAGTTTAGAGGAGTTCCACAGTGGACCAATGTCACCCAGGTAGTAGATACTAGCCTTAATCCAGCTCCAGCTCTTAATCGTGACCATGCTATTTGCCACAGATAGGAATTTTATGTGGCAGATGAAGTACTTTCTTAAAAACTCGAGTGTCTAGGAACTTGAATATAAGACTCATAGGTTACACAAGAATCTAAGAACTGTTCAGACCCCGTGGTGTGTTTGTCTATTTGGTGGCCTGCATCTGCTTGAAATTGCCACCAGGTGGCAGCAGACACTGTATATTTAAAGCATTAAAGCTGAAACCCCAGACGAAACAGTCTGGAGAAACGTCACGCCTAGCTATGTATGGTAGGAAGAAATAATTGGTGTTCTGAAAATGATTATGTTTATTTGATTCTTTCCCCAGTGGCCATCAAAGGATTTCTGTTTACATTATGGAAAAAGTAGCAAGACCCAGGGTTGCCAGGCTGACTCCAGGTCGGGAGGTGAGAGGTTTGTGTCTCTGATGGTTTTCCCTCATCAGGGCAGCCAGGGCCTGCAGCTCCGTGATTCCAATGGCATCAGTCACTGGGCTGCACCATGCGCTCCACACTCGGGATCTCTTCTGTAGATACCTTAGTCTTGCGGTGTGATTCCATTTAAAAAGATTTGGTGCTGACTGAATACACAGCACCAGCAAGGATGCTGTATGAACTGTACGAGGTGAATAAGAACGGGCAATCCATGTGGGGAGAGAAAATGAAATTCACCAGACAATTAGATTTATGTAGAAGTGAGACAGGAGAAGTTTCTCCTGGTCGTTAGAATAACGTGGGAGATTTATCTGACTGAGTTGGGACAATAGAATTTCCAGGTTGGAAGAGGCCTTAGACAGCAGTTGGTACAGTGGTTTCCAAAGTATGGTCCTCAGAGGCCCCTACAACCTGGGGAGCATGTCAGAGATGTGTGTTCTCAGGCACCCCTCAGCTCCCCTGCAGCTCAGGCTCTGGGGGAGGCGCTGCTCTCTAGGGCATTCTGATCTGCTCAGGTTTCAGAACCACATAAACTCTTTCCTCTTCTCTCCCAGCCAAATTCATAGTTTAAGAAATCAATGTCGGCTCAGTACCCATAGCTCAATGGTTAGGGCACCAGTCCCATATGCTGGGGCTGGTGGGTTTGAACCCTTACGGGCCTGCTAAACAACAATGACAACTACAACAACAATAACAAAAAATAGCTGGCACTGTGGCGGGCACTTGTAGTCCCAGCTACTTGGGAGGCTGAGGCAAGAGAATCACTAGTCCAAGAGTTTGAGGTTGCTGTGAGCTGTGACGCCATAGTACTCTACCCAGGGCAACATAGTGGGATTCTGTCTCAAAAAAAAAAAGAAGAAATCAATGTCTAGACAGATTGATTTAACCAGAACTACAAAGTAATACCTTTCAAGAGGGCCCGTGCCTAGGGTGTTGAGGGCTTGCCATTGGCTGTAGCCATGAAGCACTGCAGAAAGGGTCTGGATTAATGAAAGATGTGTCTCCTTGGGACTGGGACCTGGGAAGTGGGGGGGGGGGGATGTTGAGGGATTTGAACTTGTACCAGCTGATGACTTCAATGGCTTTTTCAATGGAGCATCCTTTGGCCCTGGGCTGGATGATCCTGTGTTGAGATGATGTCAGGGAGCTATCAGGGGATGGTCCAGCCGGTATTTGAAGCCCCTTCTCATGTTGAAATGGAGAATGGAAGACAGGTGGTTGTGTGCTTCTTGAAGAGACCATGTTTTAATCTAAAAGAGCCACTCGAGTGGGGCTTCGTAAAGGAGACAAAGGCGCCGGGGTAGGGTAAGGAAACTGGGGCAAGGTACCCTTCTGGGTGCTTTCCACCCAACCTCACTCTGAAGGCAGCAGCAGGGTCAGTTTGAAGGTGGATCTTGTGCTCTGGGGTGACGGAGGAGGGGATTATTTAAAAAGACAAGTTCAGAGAAAGCCTCAGCATTAAATGGGCCGAACACCTGGGTCCTACGTGTTTTGGGGGACAGCTGCATCTGATAATACAGGCGGTAGACAAGAGAACGATTACAGCAGCTGGTCTTAGACTTTACGTACATTTGAATCACGTGGAGATCTTGGTAAAGCACTCATTCTTAACTCAGTAGCAGGTCTGGAGTGAAGCCCAAGAATTTGCATTTTTAACAAGTTTCCAGGTGAGGCCCATGCTGCTAGTCCAGGGACCACACCTTGAGTAGCAAGAATTGCACTGAGCACCCTCCCCGCCAATTATATTAAACTGGAACTAGAGTTCTACTTCTAAGTCTTCTTGGTTTGGTGATATACCAGATTTTTCAGTACAAGTCTCATTTTCATATTCTTCCATAAGTCAGGGTTGGTCTGGAAAAGGTAGGTACCATGTATAGTGGAGCATGGGCTGAACCTACAAATTATCTGGGTTCTCATCCCCATTCTGGCTGTGACTGTGGTGTGATCTTGGGTAAGTTCTCCCTGTTCCCCACTGTAAAATGAAGTGAACAGTGCTGGCCTCTAGGGGATGTTATGAGAATAACCTGTGCTGATGTTGGTAGACCTTTTTAGAACGCCATTCTGGACATCGGTAAGTATGAGGTCCATCCTGGTCCCATGTCAACAGCAGCTGCCAGTCCTGGAGCCATTTCCCTACCCTCACTGAGTACCAGGGCTGAAACTGAAATCAGCTTTTTCTGAGCGGAGTAGTAATGAGACCCAAATATGTGCAAGCTCTGTTTTCCGTGATTTGGGGAGAAGTAAGCTTGTGTCTGAGTGTTACTTTTACCAACAACTCATCACACAAATTTCTCCCTAATTCCCCAAATTACATACTCTTAAAAAAAAACAACACACATTAAAATGTGTGTGATTGAGAGAGATGAGTTGCTCCCTGAGGGAAAACATTTGTCCTGAGGTTTTAGGCAAACTTTCCATAAAGGACTGACGCCAGACCCTGCACTCCAGATGGCCCCACCGGGTCAGCCAGTAGCCAAGAGGACGGCTTGTGTGTGTCCTTCCCAGTGGACTCTGGGTTGCTGGTAATGAGCCCCAGCTGTACTGGCCTCCTGTCCTGTGCTTCTCTGGCCCTTGGAGGAAACTGAGGCTTAGAAAGCAGAACCTGGTAAAGATGTGTGTCAGCCCCGGGGGAGTGAAGAGCTCGGCTGAGGGCTCTCCTTGCTTCCACGGTCCCACAGCTGACCTGTCATGGGCTGTGGTTTCTCAGTGACAGCCCCTGATTCTGTGGGGAAGTTGGTGGTATAGCCTCCTGGGAAACCAGGTGCCCAACCAGGCTGACAAGTGGGATGCCTGGGGCTCCTGAGAGATGCTCAGTCCTCCTAGCAGTGCTGCTAATGGCCAGGTTTGCAGATTTTGTCTTTGAGCTATGTCCATCCTGAAGTTGGGCCAGAGAGCCCACTATCTGGGCAGGGCATTGCCCACTGAGAAAAGGAGGGGGTGCCTTAGTACCACGCTGGCTCTGTTGTAGCTGGCTGGTGGCAGGACAGGAGGACATCTAGCCACGACCTGGGAAAGAACCCGCTCCCAGCCTGGGGACCTCAGCTGGTGGCTGGCCTCAGGATTCGCACCCTGGAACCCTGCTGCCCACTCGTTCTGTCCTGTCCCTCTCTGAACAAACTGACCATCAAGGATGTCATGGAAAAGTCAGCTCTGGGACTCTGGTAGCTGAGCCAAACATCTGAGCTCTAGAAATCCCTTTCCCAGACCCTCCTAGGGACATGTGCCATGAGGATGAGTCAGCACAACTGAAGTGGATTTGGCTGCCGGGTCTGGTTGGCCTTCCTGCCTCCCTGGTGTGTGATTTGAGGAGTAACATGCAGTCCCCCCAAGAAAACTCCCTCACTCCATTGCCTAACCTCCTGGTTGAGATTCTACCCACCAGATGAGTAGCCTTCTAAGGCTCCACTGAAGTGCAAACGTTTGTTTGTTTCAGGGGTTTGGGGACGGCAGCTGCCACAGGTTGACACAGCTACCACAGTGTATACTGTGACTTTGTTAGAAACTGTGTTTGGCAACTGTTTGGCTGAATCACGGAGGAGCAGGAGTGTCTCAGGGCTGGCGGGGCTGCAGCCAGGGCCCAGGAAGACCAGATGCCTCACAATAGAGGGAGCAGGGTGAATGAGGGGGCTCAGGCCATGTTGAGGGTAGAGAGAGTGAGTCCTACCAATTGTACCTTGAGAATATATTTGCTTCCTGAGGTTGTTTTGTCACCTGTGACCCACGGCCAGCTGGAGACAAAGGTGAGGGTGCGGCTTCTTGGTTTCCTCAAGTACGAAGACCTGATTATTTAAGCAAGATGAAACTTAATAGCCATATTCAAAGGCTTATTTCCCTTTCTTGGTTCAGAGATTAATTAGTCAATCATTTTTGAGATTATCTCTCTTTCTTTCCTAGTAACGGGCCAGAAGAGTATTTTTGAATTAGTTATAGGTGTTCCTTAGCCATGTGACCTGAGCTGCAGTTCCCAGAATATAGCTGGGTTATCCTACCCAGGACTGGGAATGAAAATTTGGGGACAATGCTTCTAAATTAAATTTGTTACAATTGGTTGAATTATAAAAACATAGGGATCAATTCAGGTAATATTTATTTCCACTGCTTCCTCCTGACTTTTGAAATAATGCTTTCACCACCTAAAACTTCCAGAGTAGTGCCTTTTCAATATTTAATGAGCACCTGACCCTGGGGCTCTTCTTAAAATGAAGTGCAGGAGGCGGGGGAAGGGCCTGAGGTCCTGCATTTCTAATTTGCCCCTGGTGAAGCCCAGTGCTTCGTTCTGTGGACCCACTTTGAGTGGCAGTGTTCTAGAACAGTGATTCTCAAAGTATGGTGTGTGGACCAGCAGCAGCAGCAGCAGCACCTGAAGATCTGTTAGAAATGCAAATTCTTCAGCAAGGTCCAGCAGGAAGCAGGCCATGTATTTACTGGAGTGGGGGTCACATTTCACCATCTGGTTGGCTGGCTCAGACCAAGCTTGGGTGATCTCTGCTACAGAAAGCTGTTCCTCGTAGGCTTTCTCAGCAGAGATCACAGGGCCATATGTGGCCAGAGGGAAATGGCTATGGGGTGGGACTAGGGCACCAGGTTGCACCATAGTGATGTGGTTCCCAAAGATGTCCATGCTGCCGTTGCCACCAAGACCAGGTGCAGCATCTGGTTTGTGGATTGGTGTCCCACTGCCTTCAAGGTTGGCATCAATTACCAGGTTTCCACTGTGGTACCAGGAAAGACCTGGCCCAGGTATGGAGCTGTGTGCGTGCTGAGCAACACTGCAGCTGTTGCTCATGAGGCCTGGGCTCGCCCGGACCACAGCGTGACCTGACGGATGCCAAGCTGGCCATTGTTCACTGGTACGTGGTGTGAGGATGGAGGAAGGGCAGTTTTCTGAGGCCTGTGAGGACATGGCTGCCCGTGAGAAGGATAATGAGGAGGTTGGTGTGGATTTGGTTGAAGGAGAGGGCGAGGAAGGAGAGGAATACTAATTATTCATTCTTCTCAGCCCCGCAGCAAGTCCTACCCTCAGCTCAACATTGGCTGACAGGCATTAAACCTTCCTGGTTAGATTGTTTTCATTCAGTGGTGATCATTTCTTTTCCATGTGTACCAGGAAGATTTTCCCCATCATATCTTAAAGTAAAGGTTTGAAGAAAAAAAAAAAAAGAAACCCAACTCCTTGGGCCTGACCTCAGACCTGCAGAATCAGCAATGCTAGGGGTGGGGGCCGCCCAGCTGCTGAGGTATAACAAGCCCTGAGTGCTCGAGTTTGAGAAACGCTGCTTTAGAATGTTATCCTGAATGTAATACATTCCAGTATTTAACAATCTCTTACTGCTAAAAGGTCTCCTGTGGGTCTAGCTTCAGATCTTTTTGCCTAATTACTCTGGTTCTTTCAGGATTTTTTTAGAGTTTTCTTTTAAAGGTCCTAATCATAGAATTCTAGGCCTAGAAGGAATCTTAAAATACATTCTGATTCCTTTCCCCCCACGCTTTATGCTTCGTTACCAACCTTGTCTACCCCTGAACAGAAAGCATTAAAGTGAAAGTTGAAGAAATATCCAGACCCTATTTGTTGTTGTAGTCATCACTTCTGTGTCAGAAGTTTGGGCCATTCTGTTTGCTTCGATTTGGAGTTTAAAGGTATTTTTACGATGTCATATAGCTTCAACTCTTAAACTAGTATTATTTAAAATTTTTTTTAAAAAAGGATAGGGCAGTGGGAAAGAATAATTAAACTCTACAAGAGCCTTTAAACAGTTTTATTGGATTTGAAATTAAATAGAGACCCACGGAGGTTGTTCACAGGACAGTTAGTGCCCAGGAGCCAACGACTGTCTTGGCTTGCCATAGAGGAGCCGGGGATGAGGGCGTGGCATAGAGAGCTTTTTGTAGAAGGCAAGGTAAACACAGGTTTCAGAATCATGAAATAATCATTGCTGTATTGAACTTTTCAAACTGGATTATGTATTCATATAATTGACTGAGGGAGGCAAGTGTAAACTCCTTTCTTTCAGGCTGTGGGTCCCTGCTGAGTGGGGACACCCCAGCAACTTCGTGCTTGAATTACAGCAGCCTTCTGTTGAGGGAGTGAGCTGCACCAAGGCCCTGGAACCTTAGCGCAGAGGAGCCAAACTGATCCTTCCATTTGGGCAGGAGCGGGCTGGGGAGGGGCGTCCTTTCCTGCTGATGTGGGAGGTCTCCTTCACCTCCATTTCCTACCCTTACCAGCGAGGGGAAACTGGCTGCTCTAGGAGCCTCAAACTGGCGCCAGAGCTCCAGGTCCCTGCCCTGGCCTGCCCAGCACCAGGCTTTGAGTTCCACATACAGTCATACAGTGGTCCTGGCAGATGTGCACGGAAACCCCCAAAGAGAATTCCATTTACTTATTTCCTAGTAAAGATCTTTCAAGTTGAGCAAAATGACATATCTCCAGATAACTGTGAAAAAAGACCTAGACAAATGCATAACTACAAATAACAATTACCAGGAGAACTCCTGGTGGGAAATAGCACGGTGAAATGTTCGCTCCAAAGGATTTAAGATGTATGAATTTGGACAGAGTGAACGACCTACTGATTTGAACCTAAATAAATGACCCAAGACATATGGTAACAAAAGCACTCTCCAAGAAATTGGGCCACAGCCATAAACGGCTTAACCACTTCCCCTCCACCAGCCTGTGAATCTGTAACATCAGAAACTTCCAGAGCAGCGTGTCGGGAGGAAAGACAGATGGGGTATTTGCGCCCCAGCAATGCATGTGCTGTGGATTAAGTGCTGAGGGTTCTAGTCCCTTGCCTTACGTTATTGGTTGGCCAGGTTCTTCCCCTTGAAATGTTTCTGACAGAATATTTCAAGAATCCTAGAGAATTCAGAGTCCACCTCCAGCTGTTCAGAGGTCGGACTCAATTTTGGAAAACATCCAGGCTCCTGGCTTTTTTTCCTTCCAACACTTAATTGATATTCTTCCTACCTCTTCCCCTCACCCTCACCAATCTCTTTTTTGATCTTTTCACAGCTCAAATAAAAGATGGGCAAAGAAAATAACATGAAAAAGTGGGGGTGGAACTAAAATTTATGAAATTGACCATTGATCTTGGCCCTGGAATAGGTTTCTGCAGGGAGAAATTGAAACTCCTGGTCAAATGTGATTTTGGTGATGGCTGGTCATCAATCAATGAACGCATCATTCTTTACCTATAAATACCTTGAATAATGTAACCAAATAGTTTTTTATAGTAATGAGTATTTTTAAAAACTAAGAACATGCATTTAGTTGTCATTTAGGTGGGTGAGAAATTGGCCCCAAACGATTAGAGTGAAGATAACGGTGCTGTTCGTCGCCACGCGCCTTGCCAAACCGATCTGTTCTTCTCCCCACCCCTAAATGAAGCGAGATAATGAAAATGTACCTGTCCTGCCGTGTCATACAGGCCGAGCAAGTGCTGCTGTCCTCCCACCGTCACAGTAACTAGGGGAGAAGAGAAGAGAAGGGGTTCATAAACACAAGCTTCAAGTGCTAACATCTCCTCAGGTAGCAAGGACGAGCACATGCCTCCCCGTGTATATTCTAAACCAAGGTGACGGCCTCATTTCCAAATGAAAGGTAACCTTGAGCTGTAGCGACAGCAGGTGGTTTGAGCCAAGTCCACATTTCCTGACAGAGATGACTGTCACTGGGCCGTGAGGACCCTCCACAGGCTGCCCACTGATCCTTCCTGGGCTCTAGAACCCTACATTTCTGAAGAAGAAGGATGCTGGACCCCATTCTTGTTAGGTTATTTCTTTGCTTTGAGCCACCTTTCAGGGTGCAGGATTATGGAAGCAATTTCTTTGTTAGAAATCTCTCTGCTTTTATCTGACTTTGAAATGTTAATAAACCCCGGAATACAACATTAACCCACCAACATATTTTTATCGTTTACAAAGCACAATAAATAATTACATAAGAAGGACTTAGCATTTTTTTTTAAAAGTTTTAAAAAATTAAACAGTCCCGTGCTCAACTCATTCATTAGGATTTTCAAAATTTAGTTGAAGAGGGAGCTATTGTATGGATTTGGTTTCACGTTCTAAAGGGGGTGGGGATAGAGAAAAGTAGCCGCAGCAGCTTCCTGCCTGGCCAAGCAACGGTGCCCCAAAGCGAGATGCTAACACAGGGATACCAAACACTCTGTGCAAGTCTGGAAATGGAATAAAAGTTGAAACTAAACTGAGGTGGAACAGATTGATGCAAGTGAATGGTAAGAGCAAGTTTCCAAAAAAAAAAAAAAAGAACCTCTTTTTGGAAAAAGTAAATAAGCTATGAAGAAAAGTATAAGTTTTTCACCAGATGATTTAAAAACATACAAATGTAATAGCGAGATTTTGTCTTGATTACTTCGATCATTAGCTGTGAAGGAAATGAAAGATACACTGAATAACAACCTTTTACAACCGCGACTCTCACAGAAGCCAGGCAGATCCTCCGGCATGCTGCTCAGAGCTGCTGCCTTGGTACTGATTTACTTTCATTTGTCTTCAGGTTCAGGGGCTACATGTATGCAAAGTACTTCTTAAAAGCCCATTCTTTGAAAAGCCAGATGCTGTTTTTCTAATCTGCTCAGATCCACATGTGTTCAGCTTGGTAACACAGACACAGCCGCTCTGGTGAGCTTTGAGATGTGTGTTTTTAAATACTGAGAACAGATCCCCATCCAGCCTGGATTATGACACGGACAGAATTTTAGGGTGGTCTTCGTGCCATCTGTGTGTGATATTGAATAACTGAAGAAGAAGCCTGACTCCCTTTGCCGTTCACTCCTCTTCTTTACATTTCATTACCTTTCAGGCTAGTTGCTCTTGTCCACCCACATATCCTGTGACTCTAAACGTCCCCAGTAGTGTATAAGTTGTTGACGGAGCTCATGATTGTGACCCTCGTGATGACAGCTTTCATGAACATGCCCTTACCAGCCTTGAAGTTTCCCGTAAGTTCCCCTCTCCACACTCCCCTTAAGATACTGTGGTTTATACCTATTTTGTAAGGAAGAAAAATTACTAATTGCTCTTGTGTAAAATGACTAACTGCCCCATCCTTGTGATTCCTCCTCCTCTTTAACTGCTGTTTTTGCTTTTGTAACAATGCTTGCTTATCCCCAGAAACATTTTACCCTATAAAAGCCAGGGCCCCAGACAGCTCCGGGCTGCTCTCAGAAACCCCCTGTTGGGACACTGAGGCAGTTGCCGGCTGGGTCTTCAATAAAGGGACTCTGCTGTGAATTTAGCTTGTTTGGCAGTGTGGTCTTCCTGGAACTCCTGGGCATTTAAACATAAGTCAGGCTGGCAAAGGACAGGAAGGGGAGACTGTGGGACCCGAGGTCTTTGTCCTGTTTTATTTTCTCTTCATGCACACTGACGGAAGAGGGCCCAGAGTTCCTGAAATCTGCCTAAATCGTTTCTTTAGTGACTAATTCACTACCTTGTCATGGATTAGGAATGAGGGAAGGAATCCAGCTATTACAACATGGAATTTCCTGCCTCTAGCGAGCCCAGTGCATGTGGGTCAGGAGCAGCTGTTCCCGAGACCCCTTAGACTCTCCCAGACACATAGGCCTGGGTCATCTGGGGCCATCTGAGGAACAGAGGCTAGAAGCCAGGTCATCCTCACTGCCCTCAGGGCACTGCAAATATTCCTAAAAAATGGCTCTGCACTTTGTCACTGGAGTCCTGAAGCACCTGCTCAGCTTGTGCCTGTTTCTCAGAGGACAGTCACTCCCTTAACCTGCTCCCTTAACAGTCTCCACTGCAGGGGATTTCACCAGGCCTGCGTTGTGAATGAGCTCAGGAAGGCTGAGCGGTGGGTGTGAGTCTGGGCACAGCCTTGTCTTCCCTCGGTTCTTCTCTTCAAGGTCTCCTGGGTTTCTGCACTGAACTCAGTGTCGGGAGCAGAAAGACTAGATGTGATTCCTCCAGCTGTGCAGCACGGAGATGGTGGTTTAGGGCAAACCCCAGGCCCAACGCAGAGCAGCCCACGCCATGCCAGGGGCTGCGTGTGGGTCGGTGCGGGAGGGCACAGGAGCGGCTGCTGGAACCTGATCAGACAAGCTTTGTGGACCAGGAGATGTCTGACCAAGTGCCCGGGGGTGGCTGAGAACTACTGAAATGCAGTGGTCATCGCAGTGAGGTGGAAGAGAAGGATCTTTCAAGTCAGATGGTCCTGCATTTGAGTTCTGTCTTTGCTATTTACTGTTTGACCTTGACAGAGTCACCTAACATTTCAGCCCCTCTTTCCGTACCTGTTAGGAATGGGGGTAACATCGCCTACCCCAAAAAGTGCTTGTGAGGAGGAAATTAAATAAGGTCACTGACACACAGCTCGGCCCATGGTAGGTGCCCAGTAATCTTTCAGGAAATTAAATGAGAAGGTGACTGACATACAGCTCAGCCCACGGTAGGTGCCCAATAATCTTTCAGCAAACGTGAGGTGAACCCATGAACTAAATAAAAATCCTAATTCCCCCCCCCCCCGCACCTGAATAGACCCTTTTCAGCCAGCGGGACCCCAGAAAAACTTTAAAACTGAGTCCCAGCCATGGTGCGATGGGAGATGGACGTGCCTTGTTTTACTCCTCTCTGGCTAAGAACCATCAGACTTTATTCCCCAAAGGCTGGACCAATGTTCTTTCCTGATAAAAGACCACTAATCACAAAGCAGTTTCCATGCTCTACAGAACACACGCCGAGAGGGCCACGGGGTCCTTTCACCTTTTTGACGGCTGCCATTTTTAAACATGGCCCCCCCAAAGGCCAGAAAGCCCATTGTGGGGGTGTGTGGTCTTGTCATGATATCATGACTCTCCTAAAGCTTGTTGATGTGTGTCCTTAGCCATCCCACTCAGGAGAAGATCCTGTTTCTTTTGTCTCTTTGCCCCTCCCCCTCAATGGTGTTCCTGGCTTATAGCAGGGAAAATGCCAGAATAGCTGCTGCAGTATGAAAACTTTACAAATTATACAAATTATTAGCCTTGTTTTATTTATTTAAATTTTAACAAACCCATTCTAAGGACACGGGCTAGTCTATCTTGCTCTCCACTGAATACCCAGCGCACACTAGCTGGCACATAGTGGGGCCCTTAGTGTTTGTGAGTTACCAGCCACATTCTACCTGACAAGCAAGCTGTTTAGAGCTGTCTTCTCTCCCTTGAGGGCAGCATCTCCCTCCCCAAACTAGGGGCACACAGCCGGGCTCCCGGAGTGTGAAGCTGCACAGTTGGAACGTGGGGCACCAGGGCAACTCACCAGGGGCAGAAGAGAGTTCTTCAAAACGGGCAGAGTTGTGTCTGGAAGCTCCAAGGCAAGAGAGTAACTGCCGGGGTGGGGTGGGGGTGCCTGCAGCCAGCAGATCTGCTTGGCAGAAAGTGGTCAGGCTAAAATCCCAGATGGCTTCTATTCTTGGAGCTATTAGAGTTGTTTTCTGAGCTTAGAGATGTTTTAAGAAGAGTGGGTCAGATGACCTACTAATGGCTCAGATGATTCTTTCAATAAGGTGTGAAATTGTCAGGGACCTGTTAAGTCTGTAAAATGAAGGGCTTCTTCCCCCAAACCCATTAAACTTTTTGCCTGCCTGGTGTTTTTCCTTGGAGTGAATTTTGTGAGCTGGTGTGAGATGTTAATGAGTTTGTTCTCTTGAGGATCAGTTAGTTTCACCGAGAGAGAAAACACACCAGGCAGGACCTAAGCCTACTTCCCTCGGCATTCGGATCATCTCATAAAATGGCATTTTATTTGCAAACCTGGTGAGGAACTGTTGGTCGTGCCCTGTGAGCCACCTGAAGGCCGTCAGTTTAGCTCATCAGTGGTACAGAAGAGCTGGTGGAAAGCTCCGTCCGTCCTCACTGGGTGGTGGGCTGGTCATCTCAGCTGCCAAGAACAGTCTTTCACAGTCAGTACAATGAGTCCTGAGTACTCCAGTGGTAGAAATGCCAGGTCAGTTGCAGAGAAGCCTCCCAGTGTTCTTTGGTCCCTAGCACGAGGCCAGATCTCTGCCGCACGTATGACCCATGTGCTGTGTTTGGTGGGCAGGGTGGGGCATCCCTATTATGCCTAACAGCTACCCCAAAGGTGCTGTTTTGGAGGAAGAAACACTAGATTGTAGATATAGCAAGAAATAGAACTTCAAGATAGTTCTTAAAGACAGAGACTTTCCTAGCTCCAGTGTCTGCTCCAAGGGGCTGCTCCTGTGTGTGCGACCTGTTCTAAACCTCCCATATTTGCATGTAACTTTATAAGGAATAAACTCAGAAGCCACAGGGATTCACTCCCCCTCACACCAAAATCAAAATTGGTCAAAAGCAGTTAGAAGGGGGCTAGAAACAAACGTTTTCATAATTATGAATGGTGGTGAGTTCCTTCCTGGTGGGGTTTCATCCTCCAACATACAAGTTCCTCTTATTGCTACTAGACAGGCTTCGTGCCCACCTGTCCAATCCACCTTTCCCCTTCCTTGGGAAGCTGCCTCTGTTACCTGGCAGCAGCCCATGTGTGCCCTTGCATGTGTGTGAAATAAAATTTACTCAGGGAAGTATCTTATTTGATGTGTTGACATTGCTGGACACTCAGGATAATGGAGCTATCATGGAGGTGTGATGGAATAAATACCTAATTCAGAGGTGGGAACTTTCAATTTTAGCCTTGACTTTGATGATCAAAATGTCTCACAGCAGTCACGAGGGGGCGCTAGGTAAAAACACAGCTTTCCTGCAGTCACACCCTGCCCCTAAGATTCTCAGGAAATAGGTCTGGGTGGGGCCCAGAATCTACGTCGTTATCAAGCTATCCAGGCCCACAATTTAGAGCTGAACCCCAGTTCCCTCATCTTTAAGATGAGAACAGCAATAACTCTTTTCTGCTAGCATGTCCTGTCCACTCTAGAAAGCTGGTGTGAATATCAGAGGAGGTAGTGCCCAAGGAGAAACGTAGCATAAAAGTAGAGTGAAGTCCTACTCACACAGACATCAACGCTTTTGGTCCTATCTGACACACAGAGCAAGGCAGTCCGTGCAGAACGACACTCTCCTTGCTTAGACACAGCTGCTAAGGAAACTCCAGCCCTGAGGCGATGATAAAAGGGGGAGAGCGCACTCCTGTTACGAGTTTTCAAAGAATTATTAAGCTCATAAAAATTCTATCAGGTGCCAGCTGTACCTAGTTGGAAAACATCCTTTTGACAATAACAACAAAATCTATAAGGTGTCCGGCAATGTGCAAAGCCTTATGAAAAAAACAAAAAAACACAAACCCACAACACTTTGCTGAGCTACATAAAAGAAGACATTTGGGGAAACAGCTCAAAGACATCTGGGTGGGAAACTCTGTCAGACCTCCCCAATTTAATAAGTTTCAAGTGATTTCAGTAGGATTTTTGAGTTGGGGATGTGTCAAAATAAGCATAGTGACCACATGAAAAATTAAATGGTCAGAATAGTGAATAATTAAAACAAATGACATAATATTTATGTTACTAATGTTATCATGATGTACATGTTAATAAATATTATAAAGTTATGGCTGTGAGGGCAGCGTAATTCCAATCAATGAAACAGACCGGGAATCTCAGCCACAGTGCCTGTGCCATATTCCTAAGGTTTCAGTAATGGCAAGTGGTACTTCAAGTCAGTAGGAAAAGGGGATAAATGCAATATATTGTATTTAGCCAATTGGTTACTACTTGGAAATTAAAAAGGATTTAGTAAAGCAGAAGGAGAAAATTGTAAGACAAAGATTCATATATTGGATGTTGTAAAAAGAACGAAAGGTAAAATGTACGGGGAAGAATGATCACAACATGCAGCAGATATAGGAGGCTGAATCTTTCACACACAGTCATGCTCTCTTCCCAGTAATGCTTAACTCAAAAGAAAATAAGGAAAGAATATCATTTACAAAGAAATTAGTGTAAAAAGCCAATGAATATTGCAGCCAAGAAATTCACATTAAACAGAGACACCATCTTTGGTCTGTCACACTGGCAATGATGGTGAGAAGGAGCCACCCAGTGCTGGGGTGTCAGAGTGTGGATACTCATTTTGATCTGTCCTGCTGACGGGGATGTAAACTCACTGCTTGAGTTTCCTGGAGAACCATTTGGCAATATAGATCAAAAACCTCCACAGGAAACATTTTTTCCACCTGCGATTCATCAATCCTATTTGTGCAATATATCCTCCAAAATAACCACCCATGTGCCCAACAACACGTACATATAAGAAAATTCATCACCAGAGTGTTTATGAGAGCTGACAGTTGGAAACGACCTGAACATCCACCAATTAGGCATTGGTGCTCGAGCAGTCTCAGGATGGAACCTATTAAAGAATAACGAGGAATGTGGGTAAATACCGAGAATACAATATCTAGATAGTAGGAGATAAAAACCCTACAAGGCATATCCAAAATATGTATAGAAAACACTTTATTTTTCCACACTTTGCCACCATCAATATAGAAAGCAGTCAGAAAGAATGGCATTTGGTGCTAACAATTGTGTTGTGTGCTGGTACTATTACCGTGTGTACAGATTGGGTTTAAACACCGTCCGAGTTACTTCCCATGACGTACACTCCATCATTTATCCCAGGTTCACCCTTGGAAGCTTTTGTCTTAGGCTCATCCAGATTTATTTTAGGCTTTAGGATGAAGCTTATAATTTTACAAGAAGAATGTGTGATGAATAGGTCTGCTGCGTGAGGTTTATAAAGTGCGTGGAGCAGAGCAAGTCGTCTTGTTCAGAGAATTATGATGAACCGTGGATGTTCTACTCCTATTCGCTTTTAGATGCTACCAAGAAAATACTGTGCATTTGAGAATCTTGGAACCTGCCAAGATGTATTAGTTGTAAATTGAAAGAAGTATATGAGCTGTAAAGACAACAGTAGTAACTTGGTTCTAAATATAGCCCTTTATTGACAGAGTCGAGGCAGAGTGAGATAAACTAGCCAAGGGAATATTCAGAGAGGACGTTTCTGCTCTCAATAACTTATCTTCCAAACTATTACAAGATAATTAGGGGAACGTTAAGCGATTTTTCTCTATTTTCTACTTTTGTGCGTGGTTGTTGTCTAAGATTATATTTACTTGTCTGCTTCTCTGTTATTCAGAGTCCTAGAATTTTATGTATCTGTGGTTTTATTCTTTATTTATTTCATTAATCTTTGCTTAATATCCCAGAGTATGAGTTCTTTTCAGGCAACTAATAGGGCTTCTTTTCAGGTAAAAATAAGGTAATTTTATTTTTTACTTTTCTAGTATCTGTCAAGAAATGTTAATATCCACTGATTAATATTGATGCTAATTTGGTGTGTGTGTATGTGTGTGTATGTGTATGTGCATATGTGTATATGTGTATGTATGTGCGCGTGTGTGTGTATGTGTGTGTGTATGTGGGTGAGTGTATGTATGTGTGTATGTGTGTGTGTGTATGTGTGTGTATGTGTGTGTCTATGTGTATGTGTATGTGTGTGTGTATGTATATGTGTGTGTATGTATGTGTATGTGTGTGTGTATGTGTATGTATGTGTATATGTGTATGTGTGTGTATACGTGTGAGTGTGTATGTGTGTGTGTGTGTTTACACAGTACAATTTGAGATAAATCAGTTCTTGGAATTCTTCCTGCAATAAATATAAATGAGATTATCCTTCACTTGTAACTTTAATAAGTATTTTCTCAGAGTTTGTGTAAGGTAACATTCACCACTTTTATATTCTTGTTCACACATTTTTCCTAATTGTTTTTCCTCAAACCATTTAAAAATTATCACTTTTGGCATTCTTATCAGCAACATAAAGTCCATGGCCAGTCCTATTAAGGAGAGACGCATGCAATGTCCCCTTCAGGACCCACGGTATGCACTTGGATGGAACTACAGGACCTCATCCTTGGTGAAATAACTCAGGAGCAGAAAAATGAGTGTCACATGTTCTCTCTTATAAGTGGGAGCTAAACTATGGCTACACAAGGGCACACACGGGAAACTCACCAGGGGGTGAGGGGTGGAAAGTTACCTGTGGGTACAACGGACACTACTTATGGGACGGGTACACCACAAGCTCAGACTCCACCACTTCCAACAGATACATGTACCCCCTAAATCTATTAAAAAGAAAAAAGATGTAACTCATCTATAAGTGGGGACCCATGTAGGATAGTCTCAAGGTGGTTTCACATTCAAGGAAACACAGCACCAGCAGCTGAAGGTACTTGTAAACGGTTCTTATCTGTCCTAAAAGACAAAGGTTTTAAAGGGGGTTCAAATCATAACACACTTCTTAAAACCCTCTTGGTATTCAGATCTATAGGCCTCCACAGCCCCGAAGCCTGGCCATTCCCTCTATTCTTCACCAGTACACAGTACACCTTTTATTTTTATTTTTTTTAAACTTTTTTTTTTGGGGGGGGAACAGAGTCTCATTTTGTTGCCCTGGGTAGAGTGCTGTGGCATCATAGCTCACAGCAACCTCAAACTCTTGGGCTTAAGTGACTCTCTTGCCTCAGCCTCCCAAGTAGCTGGGACTACAGGCATCTGACACAATACCTGGCTATTTTTTGGTTGCAGTTGTTATTATTGTTTAGCAGGCCTGGACTGGGCTCGAACCTGCCAGCTTTGGTATATGTGGCCAGTGCCTACTCACTGAGCTATGGGCGCTGAACCCAGTACACCTTTTGTAAATGTTTTTGTCTCCTTTCTGGAGACCTAAGGAAGCCCAGAGCATGGCTTGGTATCAACTGCCTCCCTCCTTTGGGTTCTGGGGCAGAGGGAAGCTGAGTGGCCTGGGTGTTTTTTCTCTTCAGTGGAAAGAAGAGGGAAAAGATGATACATTTTTCTATTTTCTTGTATGTCCAACATGTTTTTCCATGCAATGCAGGGTGCTTAAAAAAAAAAACCACCAGGTCTAGGGGTCATTTGCCAAACTCTCTATCCCAGGTCTTTCTCTTGAAACCCACAGGCGCTCAGCATCCAAAGTACTACATTATCAGGGGCGGGGCGGGTGGCTGGAACTGGAGCAGGAAAGACTGGAGTCTTTCCTGGAGCAGAAGGATGAAGGCTCAAAGATTAAGGTAACCAGATGTCCCGCTTTTGGCGGGATAGTCCCAATTTTTAACAGTTTGTCCTGCGTCCCACAGCGTTTCAAAAAAGTCCCGATTTTTGGAAAGAATGCATGACAAGCTAGGGAATGGCGGGAGAACGGGAAGGGAATAGACAGTTTTCAGCTGCCATGTGGCTATTTCACCAGGATATTAGTTTTATATTATTTTTGTTAATTTTATAATGCTAAACTTAAATAATAACAAATAATTGTTGAGAACTGATTATGGAGAACTGCTTATCAAAGTTCTCATTGTTGATCAGTTGTTAGAATTTGACCACCATTGTTTGGACTTAATGAACAATGCATTTTTTGGCATTGGCAACACAAAAACATTTTGTAACTGTCTCTCAGACAATACCTATCGTACTAGCTAGTACTTTGTTTAACTAGTGCTAGTTAAACAAATGATGTCAACAAATCAGCTATTCAGATGATTTAGGTAAGTAATTTATTTATTTATTTCATGAATTTAGCAGACAGTACTCATATTATTTATATTTTATAGTGGTGGCAGAAAGTCTAGCACCAGCCTTGAAAGTGACACTTATGACTTATGAGGTATCATTATTAAAAAAATATTGATAAGGAAAAGGTTAAATCTTGGGCATCAGCAAAAATCACAATAGAGAACAAATGGTTAGAAATATTTCATCATTTTGAAACCAACTATGTTCCATACAATAATGCACTAAAAACTGTGGGGTACCCGCTGTTCTTTCCAGGATCTAATGCTGCGACTGAATGCATTTTTTTTTTTACGGGAAATAAAGTGTGGACATCAGAAAAATCACAATTAAGTGTTGAGACTTTGAAAGCCATTTTATGTGTGAAATATAATTTAACAAATTCTTGTGAAAAATTTTATGACCTTTTAAACAATGACAGCAATCTACTAAAAAAAATTCACTCAAATGAGAAATATGCCAAAGAATAAAATAATACTATACATAATTTTTTAAATGTATTATATTTGTAAATTGTACTTATGTTGAAATTTTAAAAAATTACAATACTATTTTTGCATTCTATGAAAATTTTTGTTGCTCCATATAGACCAAATTTTTAATTAAGAACCACCCCCCACCCCACCCCCCTCCACCCCCCATCAGTGGTGTCCCGCTTTACCAATGTTAAAATCTGGTCACCTTATCAAAGATGGAAACGAGCCTTAGAATAAGACGATGGCCCTCTTGGAGTTAGTCACTAGTGGGTTAGAGGCAAAACAAGGTTGTGCAGTAGAGCCATGAAGGGGAGGCGTGGTATTCCCTGGAATCGAGGGGTGTGACACTGTCCCCCTGCCCTGTCCTGGTGGAGCAAGGCACTCAGGGCTGGCATGGTAATGAAGCTGGGGATGGGGGTATCTAGTGTCTTTGCCAGGAACTACAGAGGAATGAAAGCAATGTGAAAAAATCATGAGAATAAAACTCAGATTTGCTGTGGAGAAGGATGGGGTTGGGCAGGGAAAAATGGAGAGGAAGATGGGCTTGGGGAGGGGGTGGGTTACTTTTATCTGAGTCAATCTTAGGGACCCTGGTGTGGGCCCCACTCCTGAGTAGGTTCAGGGAGCTGGTTTAATCTGGTTTTATAGGCTAGTTGGGCCTGGCTCACAATTTCCATTTTATTATCAATCAATAGATCACTGACTTATGGCCTCTCTGTACTTCCCTCAGTTTTGACCTAAGAATTATTAGTGAGAAAAACCCAAAGGAATTCTGAAAGATTCTTAACTCTTCACCTGAGCTGGCCTTATCTGGAAAGGCATCCAGGCTTGGCCTGGGCTTGGCTCCAGGCTGTGTAGCTGTTAGAGGGGCCTGGGCTGGGGGACAGAGAACTGATGGACTCGTGTCTCTTCTGTTTGGCTTGGTCTTTCTGGTGGACTCTCATGTTACTGAGCCCTGTCCTCTCAGAGGACACTGGGAAAGGGACAAGATTAGACAAGGAGCATTACAGAAGAGCCATGTGTTGGTGTGGCTATGATAGCCACCATAACATGCTTGTCATCTTTCCTGTAGCTGTGTCTCCCCACCTGGCAGCAAGGTATGTGCCCCTCTCTCTCCTTCAGTCACAGACTCTCAGGGAGGGTGTGTGGGGGGACTGTGCATTTGGGCCACAAGCTCTTACCTAGAGGACAAATGTCTAGAGGAGTATTTGACCCACTATAGGGATTCAACAGATGGATGATAAATAAAAGAATATTTTTAGTCACAGAGCTTGTTAGGCGAGAGCTGATGCCAGCCCCTAGCACAGGGAACAAGTGACACAGGGTGTGAGCTATTGAAGCATGAGGGTGAGGAATGTGGGGTCCAGGTGCCGAGTGGTTTGCAAGTGCCTTGGCCACCAGAGACACGGAGCACCCTTCTGTTAATGCAGGGGGAGGCTTTCTCCGTGAGTTATGACAGGAGCCACTTCTTTAGGCCTTTTACACTGCTGTGGGACTGTAAACTAATGCAATCTTTTTGGAAGAAGTATGGAGAAACCTCAAAGAACTCAAGCTAGACCTCCCATTTGATCCTGTAATCCTATTACTGGACATCTATCCAAAAGGAAAAAAACCCTTTTATCATAAGGACACTTGTACTAGACTGTTTATCGCAGCTCAATTTACAATTGCCAAAATGTGGAAACAACCTAAATGCCCCCCAACCCAGGAATGGATTAACAAGCTGTGGTATCATGGAATTCAGCCATGAAAAAAATGGAGATTTTACAGCATTTGTACTAACCTGGATGGAAGTGGAAGACATTATTCTTAGTAAAGCATCACAAGAATGGAGAAGTATGAATCCCATATACTCAATCTTGATTTGATGACAATGACGATTAATGACACGGTGGGGGGGGGGGAAGGGGAGAGGAGAGAGAGAGAGAGAGAAGGAGGGAGGGAGGGAAAGGA
>CAUYQV010066752.1:0-17420 GCA_963574575.1 Galagoides demidoff
TTTTTGAGACAGAGCCTCAAGCTATCCCCCTGGGTAGAGTGCCATGGCATCACAGCTCATAGCAACCTCCAACTCCTGGGCTCAAGCGAGTCTCCTGCCTCCGCCTCCCAAGTAGCTGGGACCACAGGCACCCGCCACAACAGCCGGCCATTTTTTAGTTGCAGCCATCATTGTTGTTTGGTGGGCCCGGGCTGGGGATTCGAACCCGCCACCTTAGGTGTACGTGGCTGGCGCCTTAGCCGATTGATCCATAGGCACCGAGCCTCATTGGTCTATTTTACCTTTTAATATTTATCACCCTTTAATTTTATAGCTTCGCACCAGTTGCATAGATAAAAATTATATTCTGACTCTCCCTTAATGTTACACAATGTATATTTTTCTGTTTTATTTGCTTTTAGCTTTTCTTTATTATTTTTGCTCAATGACACGCTCTCCTTCTCTCCAGATGACCATTCCTGCACAACTGAATGTTGTCCTATTTCTCTTTATAAATTGGAAGAGGCAGTATTTTCTTCTGTGCCACTTATTTTATTCTGTTAACAATACATTCTTAGTTTTTTTCCCCCAGGTAATAAAGAAAAGTCTAACCCATTCTTTTTCCCCACTTTTAAAAGTTTTGGCATATAATGTACATACAAAAAGTGCAACACATATGCACAGTGTAAGGAATAGTTTCAAAGCAAACACCTGCGCAGTTACCTGTGTTCCAGGTAGTAAAGGCACAGATTTCAGTGTAGCGGGGACACTGCTAACACTCGGGGGTGTCTTCATCATTCTCCCGAGACCTTCTGAGGAATACATCATCTTTGGGTCTTGTTCTCCAGATCCCTAACTGAATAACCAGTTGGGACAAAACTTCTTTAGTACTGATGAAATGAGCAAATGCACATAAGCAGGTGACCTGTGCACAGAAGGTATTTTGTAATTTTTATTGTTTCACCAAGCATCAACTTGAGAACTAGATAGCATGAAATGTGTAATCAGATCATAAATATACTGCCCCCACAGAACTAGATTTCTCCTGAAAGTTCCTGAAGTTTGCTAGATTTATTGCCCCTCAAATCACAGAACCTTTTGTTGGCATTGGCTATGACAAAGTGGCTGTAGAAATGTGGTTCTCGGTCCCGTGGTGATGTCTTTCTGACATGAGCAACTACTTGGCCACTAAGTGCAAATTGAATTAAAATGACAGTATTTTCAATTTAGAAGTTGTCTTTGCTGAAATTTCACCATTTCTAATATTTGTCACTAGGCTGAGAGCCAGACCCTGACACTTGGCAGTGATGTGAGGGGAGGGAGGCTGGGCAGCCACTGTCCCCCCTGCTGACTATGCAGGGGCTTCCTGGGCAACAGAGGGGCCAGGAACCCCTGCTTTCTGCATTATTCCTGCACTATCAATGGACACCTCAACAGTATTAGTGGGGAACGCAGAGCATGCTCAGAACTTCCACAGGCTGAACTTTCAGAGTCATTTCAAAGTGCATTTTTCCTCTACCAATAATTGTTATAAAGTGCAATTTTACAGAAAGGAAAACTGTCATGTGTATTTAGTTGTGAAAAAATTAAATTATGCAATTTTTTGATCGAGCCTTTAAAAAAAGTTTAGACAATTTTTGGCACTGCACTGACAGATACAGAATGTTCTTTTTCCAAACTGAAAACAAATTAAAAGTTATTTAAAGAATATTCTGTTACAACATTTGCAGTTAAACCCTAAGAAGCCTTTGAAAAAAAAACCCAAAGAAGATTTAAATTCTATCAACAAAGTTGCTAAAGCTAATTAAAAAAGGCCTTTCTGTTTCTTGATACTCCATCATCTTGCTTTAGCTTTTGACCCTGGCACTGTGGGACATGCAACTCCTCTGTGGCCCTGGCACTGTGGGACACGCAGCTCCTCTGTGGCCCTGGCACTGTGGGACACGCAGCTCCTCTCCAACCACAGGTATTGCCAGGATGCTTTCCCAACACACGGTGCTCATCCAGAGCCCCGCACAGGTGCAATTGTTGCCGTCACTAGTAGCCACACCCTCTGGCCTCTTGGGATTAGCACTCTCCCTCTGACCCTGGGACCAGAGCATCCTTCTGCCCTATAAGGATGTGGCTCTTTGGGTGCTGCCACCACTGCCTATGAGAGTTGACCTCTGAGAGGCTCTGGAGTCTGGAAGGACATGAGGGAGCCCAGACACCCCTCTGCTCCCTAATGACATTTGTGTCCCTACTGTGCACCCCATAGTCCCTGCACAAGCTCTTCCCAAATGGAATTGTTGCCTGGGGAAGTGAGGCGATTCAGACATGTCCTGGCCCTGCCCCAGTGGCCTTTGTGGTCCCTGTTAGATTTTCCACCAGACCATCTCCAAGTGCTCGATACCTTCTGCCAACTCAGTCCTCCCTGGGAGGGTGTTGCCCCATGTCCACGGTGGTGCCCCTGCCTGCAGGGTGTCTACAGTCCTCCCTGGGAGGGTGTTGCCCCATGTCCATGGTGGTGCCCCTGCCTGCAGGGAGCCTACAGGTTCCTGGCTGTTTAGAGTGTCTCAGGGGTGGCAGTCTGGGCTCTCCTTCTAGATCTCCCAAAGACCAGTCACTCACCCAAACCGAGGGACCAGCAGCAAGCATCTGCCCTGTGCCCCAGGAAGACTGGACTCTGACTCTTGGACATGGGTGGGGTGGGCACCAGGAAGGGTGGCTGAGCGCCAGTCCATCCAGAGGAGAGTCAGGGCAGGGGGAGAAGGGGAAGGCGAGACCTGGCCTGCCCCATTTTGAGGCCCATAGCTGCCACCCTCCAACCAAGGTCAGGTGAGCAGGGGCAGAGCACATCCCTTGTTTACCTGAAGTTTGACACACACAGAAGCCTTTGGAAATGAAAACCCAAAGACCCAGGGAAACTGTATTTTTATGTTAAGTCTTGAGAAAGAAGTAGAGAGTTGTGGAGAAACAGGATTGGGCCTAGCCAGCCTGGTAGGGAAGAGCTGTCTGTGTCTGCTGACACCCTTGGCCCAGGGTGACCCTTGGGGCATCACGATCACAGAGGACCTTCAGGGCTGGAGGGAGGGGATTTTGGTTTCTCTGATGCTCTGTGTGGAGAGAAAGGGATGGGTCAGAGAGAACTTCTGCGTTATGGACTCCTTGATTTCCCCCAGGAATAAAATGCTCAGCTTGCCAAGGTGCTACGTTTGGGGCCATCATTTTCTGAGACCCAAGAGGAAGGTTAGCTAACTATGTGAAATTGCCTACAAGGATAGCTGACGGATAGGAACTATACTGGGGTATTTTTAAGGGTTAAAGGATAAAGACCACAGTGTCCTGACCCTGCCTGACCCTAGCCAGCACCTCTTACTCTGCACTTCTCTGTCCCTCAAGGGGGTGAGGACTCCTTACTCTTCCAAATGAACTTCCTTGCCATCCTGCAATGTCACTGTGCTCTCATGTGGGAGGATATCCCTGACGGAAATGTGCATCCTTCAATGCCCCCACTGACCAACCATGCAGGGCCCTTCTGGAGGACCCTCTGCCTTCACTGAGGAGCAACAGGAAGCCCCATGGCCCAGTGCTGCTGTGCCAGGGCTCTGCCCAGACCAGCACTCAGGGGACTGAGCCAGTGTGGCAGGAAAAACGAGCTGGCTAAATTGCCCATACACCAACCTGCCAAATCCATCAGGAATGCTCGCAATTTGTCAAGAGGCAAAGTCCATATTTAGTGTAAGTTAAATAAAGAAAGTTCTGGTTTCAATTTTCAGGTTTAAATGCCTTGGGACTTTTTGGTTCCTTTAAATCATAGCAGGTGAGGGCCTGCCCACCCTGGGGTGACATTCCATTGTCAGGCTCTCTGCAGGCAGCACTCTGCTGGACCAGTCCGGAGGTGTGGCCCTATAGTGTGCTCCACATGGATTTGCCTGTCCACCCCATCTGCTCACTGGATCATTTGGCTATTTCTTCATGCTGCAAATGCAGAGTGAAGAGCCCCAGGTGCTGTGAGAGGAGGTGACCTGAGGGGTGGCTCAGTCAGATGTGGGCTCCACGTCTGTGGGCTCTGTGTGGTGCAAGAGGCAGACATTATTATTGTGTGTGGGGTTGTGCGTATACAGTTTGGGGCGTGTATGTGTGCAGTGTGGTGTGTGTGTGTGCCCAGTGTGTGGTGTGTGTGTGTGCAGCTTGGGGCATGTATGTGTGTAGTGTGGACCATGTGTGTGTGCAGTGTGGGGCATGTGTGTGTGTGTGCAGTGTGGGGTGTGTGTGCAGTGTGAGGCATGCATGTGTGTAGTGTGGACCATGTGTGTGTGCAATGAGGGGCATGTGTGTGTGTGTGGTGTGTACAGTGTGGGGCACATGTGTGTGTGTGTGGTGTGTGTACAGTGTGGGGCGTATGTGTGTGTGTGCTGTGTGTGTGCAGTTTGGGGTGTGTATGTGTGCAGTGTGGTATGTGTATGCCCAGTGTGTGGTGTGTGCGTGCAGCTTGAGGCATGTATGTGTGTAGTATGGACCATGTGTGTGCAGTGTGGGGCATGTGTGTGTGTGTGATGTGTGTGTGCAGTGTGGGGTGTGTGTGCAGTGTGGGGCATGCATGTGTGTAGTGTGGACCATGTGTGTGTGCAATGAGGGGCGTGTGTGTGTGTGGTGTGTGTACAGTGTGGGTCACGTGTGCCTGTCTGCGCGTATGTGTACTGCATGTCATTATATACCACACAAGTACTTTTCTTATATCACTGAGCATAGAATTCCACAGTTTTTGAGATGTCTATATCCTTGACTTGTTATATATTGATTATTAAACCATTCAAATTCAGAGTTAGAATTGGAGGTTTTATTAGGGCTAGACTAAAGTAGAAAAATACCAGTTAACTCCTGGCAAATTTCTGGGCCTCAAGCCCTCAACATAATGGAGTAAGTCTGGTTGACTCCCAAGATAGATGGGCAAGCACTCACTGACTTCTTGCTTGGCTAACTCCCCTGAGAAACAGACTGGGAAGTACCAACTGTCCTCAGACTGAACCTTAAGAAATACCAAGTGGAGAAAGTACTAAAACAAAGATGTATAGCTAACTAACCACAAAATTCTGCTTCTGTACAATGCTTGCTTGCTACCCTACCCAAATGTACCTGGCAGCCTGCATGCCAACCAGGATGCAGACCAAGCCTTAAAAACATGACCCCTTAAGCACTTGGGGCTGCTCTCAGAAACCCCATGTTGGGACACTGAGGCAGTCACCAGCCGGCTCCTCAAGAAAAGGACTCCTCTTTAAATTTGACTTGTCTGGCAGTATGATCTGTCAGAGACTCCTGGGCATAACATTTTGGAGGCCCCAGTGAGATCCTCTAGACCCTGGCACTGCCAATCCTCAGACGACCTCCAAGAGAGGAACAGGTTGTGGTCCCTCTGAGGGGAGGCACCCCCTAGAAACATTCCAGGACCCCCAGAGTACCCAGAGCCCTCAGGAGACTGGCTGACGATCACCCCTAAATTCACCTGTGAGTCTGCCTCCAGAGGTAAGCCATTTAAACATCTATTTTTTGGCTAGTGTCTGCAGACTTTTAGTGTAACTATTGTGTTCATTTTTTGTTGTGCTAATTTGTTGTTGTGGACTGTTGTGAAATATATAACTGTTTGTTGTGAATCATGTAGGGCCCTTAGGGACCTTTTAGGGAAGGACAAAGGGACAGGAGTCTTGGGCAGAAACCCTGGGTTGCCGGGCTTGGCCTGTCAGAGGTTCTTAGAGGTGTGTCTGGTAGAGCAACCCATCACTAGAAATACCAGTGGAAAGTCTTAGCCTGTCAGAGACAGTAAGACATTATTGCCACTGAGACATCAGTGCTTTGGCCTTGGGCCTCAGAGAAGTTGGGGTGCAGAGGGAAGGTGACAAGGGAATTTGATTTATAACCTCAAGGGTTATGCCTGAGGTTAGTCCCATAAACATGTAAGATGGGAACCTTGGACTCCTGGGCTATCAGCCTGTCAGAAATAGGAACCCTGGGTTGCCAAGCTATCAGCCTGTTGGGGGCTCCCAGAGATGTGTGTCAACACCTGTTGCTAGAAACACTGGTGGTGCCAGTGGTGAGCCCGGCCTCAAATGCACAATTTAGATTCATACACATGTGTTCATTTGGATTCCATGTTGTTTGTCTAGTTAACATATTATAGCTTGTGCTTCTGCTCTGTTCAGCATTATAGTTTGTGTTTCTGCTTCAGCATGAGTTCCTTTTTTTCCAAACTAGACTCCCCCCAACCTGTCTTCTAAGACATTTCAAAATTTTCTTTTCCATAAGCAAAAGTGATGAATATGACCTAATGTTCTCCAAAGGGTGCCTCAGGACCCTTTGTGAACTCAAGTGGCCAGCCTTTGGTGTGGGCTGGCCCCCTGCAGGTTCCTTTGATCCTTTCTTATACTGACAGGTTTGGAAAGCGGTCACCATGGGAAAGCCTGGACACCCTAATCAATTTCCTTACATTGATGTGTGGACTGAGCTGGTGAGTAACCCCCCAGCTTGGCCCTGCACCTGTTCTCTCCATCTAGATACTATAGTTTTAGTGACAAAGACCCCTTTAAAGTGCCCCCCATCCTCTCAGTGCCTGGGGAGGCAGAGGATCCCATCTTTAACCCTCTGCCTTACCGTCCTTCCAACCCTTCAGTCCCTCCCATGGTCTCCCACTCACATTGGGCAGGATCCTCTTATGATCCCCTGGAGAACTCCTCCCCTGACTCCTCTACCTCCCCACCTACACCTACCTCTTCCTGCTGTGCAAATCCCCAGGGGGAAGGAAATTTCTTTAAGTTCTCTTTAACACAATTATCTTTATGAGTTAGTGCAAATGTGGATCTTGTGTGACTAAGGAGAAGGTAACTCTGAACAGTGGTAATAGAGAAAGTTTTGAATGGCTAAGTGGAAAGCTCACACTGCCCAGGTTAGAAAATAGGATGGAAGAAGATGAAATTGTGTCGATATGAGTGCTTGAAAACTGACTGAGATGGATAACAACAGGTGGGCTTTCACCCCCCCCCCACAGGTTGAAATGATTGTGTGAGTGGCCCCTGTCTGTATCTCAGTTTTTGTCCTAGCTGGGACTTGTCTGTGGTTTATCTGAGGGAAGAGAATGGAAAACAGGGGGAACCACCCTCTTCACTGAAAACTGTTCTGAAGAATTTAAAAAAATAGCTTGTGAGAGACTGCAGTAACTGTGTCTCCAGAAAAATAGAAAACTTTGAACAGGAATAACTCAAGAAACTTATTGTTCAGGAAACTATAGTCTCCTTTGAAATAAAGTTAATTTTAAGCCTGTTATTAAAATCTAAATGTTTAAAAATTATTAACCTTCTACCTCTGTATATTTCTAAAGTTACTAGATTCAACTATGGGCTTATCTGGAGAATGTGGTCTGCAGGGTGCAGCCCACTTGTGCCTAAAGATAAATTCTGAAAAAGAAACAGAGAGTCAAATTTCTGATTTCACCTGAGCCTAAAAATGGGAGAGATCCCTGTCTAGCCCTAAATGAGAAAATCCTGTATCAATATTCTATTCCATAAACTGTTTCTCATTTGTAAAATGTAGTAATTTAGTTGTTTAAATTATTTGAGAAACTGAATCTTTGTCAAAGAAAAAGATTCTTACCTTTTAAGCCTAATTATCAGTCTAGCCAAGTAAATAGTTAACTTCATAGTACACTATAATCCTGTTTTGTAAAAAATGGATTTTTGAGAGTGAAAAGAAATTAAACAGAAAGAAAAATGGAAGCCCATAGTAGAAAATTTGTAAAGGAATTTACATATAATCCAGTTAACTAAGTATTGCCTTTAAAATATTTTAAGTTGTAATCTCATTTAAAGAAATATTTTAAGTCTTTGATATTTAAAAAACCTTCCAAAATCAAAACTGTAAATTTGGTCTTTCTGAAAAGACATATCAGGCTTATTTGGTATATTAAAAATATAAAGAAAACATTGTCAAATATGAAATGGCAGTTAATTTTATATAAAGTATATTTATATGTATATTCTAATATTATAAAATATTGGTCTGTTTTAGTGTATATTATCAGGAATAATTTTAATTCATATCAAAAAATGTTTTTTATAATTGACTGAGTCTAAAGTTTGTCCTTTAAAGAAATATTAAGAGAAACTGATGAATTCTCTTAAATTCAAATTTCTGACATCTTTGAAAACTAAATGCCTTAGAACTAAAAGCAAACTTCTAGAACTTTAATTAAAAAATTAACATGTTCATGAGTATTGCTAACCTAGCTTCAAACAGAACAGAAATAAGTTACATGAAACTGGGTTAATTTGTTTTGACTTTCTGTTTGAAACATGGCTGATTCTGTGTATTCTGTTTTCCAGAAGTCAAGAAAACCGTTTTCTGTCTCTTAAACTATTTGTAACTTTCAGAAATGTATGTTATAGACAGAATTTGAAACAATAATTTTTTCTCTCTCCTTGATTTCTCCAGAATTTAAAAGGCATTTGTAAAGTATTCTTAATTTCTGACAATTCAGTTATTTGCATAAGTTCAATAAGAATCTGTTTTGTTCTATAAAACATAATGAAAACACTGGTTATTGTACAAAGGCTTTAACTGAAATAGCCTTTCCAGAGATTTCCAGACTGTGTTAAAGAATTAAGGTTAACTATATAAGCCAAAAAAAAAAAAAAAAAGCCCTGTGGAAAAACTAGCCAGATATCCATCAGTAACATTTTCTGATCAGTAATAAGTAATGAAGTCACTTTCTAATGGGTCCAGGAACCAAAATATGCTTGGGATCTCAAGAGAAGAGGAATTTACCCAGTGTATACAGGTATCTAATGGCACAGATGAGCTGGCTGGCTCTTCAAGGCCACAAGTTCAAGCCCATGGAAGGCTTTCAAGTCTAACCTGAGGTTTATTATAAAAGGTTCCAGCAAAGACAATTAAAAAAAAAAAAGAAAGAAAAAGAAAAGCCTAGATAACTAGTAATTATTCTTGCTGTACTTTGTGCAAATAATCAGACCCAGTATACTAAAGGTATAGTTTATTTTAACAACTAAGTTAGCTCTGCCATAATTTGTCTTTAGTAAAGATAAAAATTGGAAAGAGAAAAATAACTCAAGGAAAAAAGAAGCTGTGGCCCACCTGTATTAAATTCCAGCCTTGTCTACAATGTCAAAATGGAATTAAGAAACTGACCGAAGAATGTAAAATTATATACAGTAATTATATTTGCTTTGAAGCTTAAGACTCAACAAAGGTTCCCTGAGGCAATAAAATATACATAAATTATATTTGCTCTGAAGCTTTAAGACTCAAATTATATTTGCTCTGAGTCTTAAGGCTTTTACACTGAAGGCGATTTTTACACTGAACAAATTTGTGCAATGTTAAATATTATCTTCTATGTCTATATAGATTCCTCAAGAAAAATTAGAACTTGAATAAAAACTTCCCAATAAATAGTGTAACTGTAACATGGACTCACACCCAACTGATGTTCAGAAATATTCACTTAAATTGTTCAGAACATTAAATCAGTTCTGTAAGAACTTTTAAAACTAAGTATTATTTTAAAAGCTGTATACGAATATTCTCATTGTATAAACCTTAGACTCAAAATCCAGAACTTGTAAATATTTGTAGATAACTGCTGAATAGTATCCTCTTACACTAAATCCAATGTTGATATTATCTCTGTCAGTAATAATTAACCATCTTCTATTTAGTACAGTTAAGGTGGAAGGAACCTTTATCTAAATTCCTTACAGCTGACTAAAGAGAGCTTCACTGCCTGGTAGAAAGCACAGGTAACTTTTAAAATGATCAACGTGCCCTGTTCCAGCCACATACTCAGAGATGCCTGGTCCATGCATGGCTGAAGCCTGAGGAAACTCCTGGTGGGACTTGTCTTAACTAAACTTTGAACTTTGAAAACAGAAAGAGAAATATAATCTGTGTTCCCACACCACTGAGATAAAACAAAGAGTGTCTCCTTTAATCAATGATTTGATTTATGATCCTGAAATGAAATTAAGAAACTGACCAAATAATACCAAATTATATACAGTAATTATATTTGCTGGGAAATTTTAGGCCTAGACTAAGGCAGAAAAATACCTGTTAACTCCTGGCAAATTTCTGGGCCTCAAGCCCTCATAATGGAGTAAGTCTGGTTGACTCCCAAGATAGATGGGCAAGCACTCACTGACTTCTTGCTTGACTAACTCCCCTGAGAAACAGACTGGGAAGTACCAACTGTCCCCGGACTGACCTTTAGGAAATACCAGGTAAGAAAGTACTGAAACAAAGATGTATAGCTAACTAACCACAAAATTCTGCTTCTGTACAATGCTTGCTTGCTACCTTACCTACTGTACCTGGGCAGCCTGCGTGCCAACCAGGATGCAGACCAAGCCTTAAAAATCCAACCCCTTAAGCACTCGGGACTGCTCTCAGAAACCCCATGTTGGGACCCTGAGGCATTTGCTGGCCAGCTCTTCAAGAAAAGGACTTCTCTTTAAATTTGACTTGTCTGACAGTATGGTCTTTGAGAGACTCCTGGGCATAACAGTTTTATTAAGGAAAGTCAGTTTGGTGGTGGAGTAGGTTGAAATTTGCTCTCCCCAAAGATATTCACAGTTTCATTCCTGAAACCTAGAATGTCACCTTATATGGCAAAAGGTGCAGAGAGATGCAATTAAGGGCTTTGAGAATGAAAGATTTGCCTGGGTTAGCCAGGTGATCCCAAAAGGCAGTCACAAGAGTCCTTTGAGCGAAGGTAGAGGGAGATGAGACTGCAGACACAGAGGGAGAGGCCACGAGAAGGCAGACAGAGAAGTGAGTGATGTGGCCATAAGTTCAGGTTTGCTGGAGCCCCCAGGGGCTGGGAGAGGAGGTTGCTCTGTGTTAAGCCACCTGTTTTAGCTCATTAGTGATGGGTACAAGAAATGGACACAGGTGGTGAAGGAGCATGCAGGGCCTGATGCAGACCTGAGAGGATGCCTGCCTGGAACGACCCCTCCCCCAGGACCTGTGCTCCCCTCCCCCAAGACCGGTGCTCTCCCTCCCCCCAGGCCTGGTGCCACCTCCTCCCACAGGTCTGATGCCCCATCCTCCTTCAGGCCTGGGGGCCCCTCCTCCAGGCCTGGTGCCCCCTATTCCCCCATGCCTGGTGCTCTCTCCTCCCTCAGGCCTGGTGTCCCTCCTCCCTCAGGCCTGTTTCTCCCTCCCCCCTCAGGCCTGGTTCTCCCTCCTCCCTCAGGCCTGGTTCTCCCTCCTCCCTCAGGTCGGGTGCTCCCTCCTCTCCCAGGCTTCGTGCCCTTATTTTGATGCAGTCTTGGCTGTGGAAATCATGGCAGGAGACTGACCTACTCCCATTCCAAGTGCAGGGACTAGGGCTCCACATGTTCTTCATCCCTCTGTTCTCTCTGAGGGACAGTGTCATCTCCTGCCCAGTACTGGGACATCCCACCTGCCTGCTCCCAGGGAGGTTGGTGTACTCTTGAGGCTGAGGCTGCACAGATAGCCTTACAGAGATGCCCTCACCATTGGTAGAGACACTGCATTACAAGAGCTCCCTGGGGGCCAGATACCTTCATTTTCTGAGCTCAGCAGTAAGGTCCAGAAGACGAGTGCCTCCTGTGAGGGTTCTTCCCTGGCCTCTCACCCTCACTCCCCTGTCTGTCTGCTCCTAGTAGGGACAGGTGAGTGACCAAACGAGCGAGTGACAGGATGCCGTGCCCTGGGCAGGTTTGGGGTCTGTGGCTTTTGAGGAGAAGTCACCAGGGGCTGTGAGCACTCAGGACACAAAGCTCCTCACGTGAACAGCACAGCGAGAAAGTGGCAGTGTCCAGCTCCAGGCAGAAATGCTCGAAAAGCAAAAGTAAAGTGTTTCCATGCAAATCAAGCCCATGAGAATCAAACAGACGTAGATTCTTGCAGCAGAGCAAAGGCTAGGTTGGGAAATGGTCAGCGGCGAGTTTGCTGTTTTCCCAGTTATCCAGAAGGTGGTGCTGTGCGCACAGCATTTGCTAGAGTCAAGTTTCCCTTTCTCTTCTCCACTGAGGGGAAGCTGCTTTGCTCAGAAGCTGCGCCCTAAGTGAGACGGCTGTGACTCATGTCGGTGAGGGCTAGGGCAGGGTAGAGGTCGTACATCAGAACCTGCGCTCCCAGGTGACTTGGGTCACTGTGTCCCTACGTGCTGAACACAAGGGATGAGCACTGTAAGGCGGGGGTGGGGGGCAGTGTGTGGCTCTGATCAATTAATTTGCCAGAGTTATTAATGAATAGCACAGCAGAAGGTTTAAGAAGGGAGAAGCAACAATCTGAACAGCAAACACAATTTTGGAACGTTGCGTTTGGGGGCAGAGGTGATGGGCAGTCGGTCCCACAGCAGGGCCAGTGCAGACAGCTGACCGTGACTGTTTCTGTCCCTTCTTGACCTTTTGGCTGCTGTGACTCTTAAAAGCTTCCTCTCATGCCTGGAACTCACCTACTCCTCTACCAAACAAAGGGGCTGTGCAGGTGACCTTGTGGGGTCACTCCAATACAGGGCAACTCCACTGCCACTGTGCACCTGCACCTGTGAGTGGCCCAGCAGCAAATGAAAGAGAGGCCTGGGGTGAGAGTCCCTCAGCTCCCCACACTGAGCCAGGTGAACACAGCGCCTACCCTCGATTCTAAGTGGATCGACACTTGGCAAAGCTACAAACATTCTTGCAGCTGATCAGTTAGAATCCAGAATCTGGTGAAGTTACTCAGACCCCTGATTCCAAGGAGCCATAGGGTTGAGGCATGAGGGGACAGCACACACGTTAAGGTTCTCACTGGCAGGTTGGCGAGTTGATCTCACTGGTAGGTCGGCAAGCTAGAAATTTTCAGGATAGTGAGCCACAGACACTTGGTTATTCTGGGGCTCTTATCACATGTGCATGGGCCAGGGCTCTCCAAAGAGACGGGACCAATAGGAGAGATGAATGGATAGATGGATGGATGGATGGATAGCAATGGGTCGAGATGGGTAGAGAGACAGATGGATAGGGAGAGAGATGGATAAAGAGATGGATAGAGAGAGATGGAAAGAGAGAGAGAGATGGATTTATATAAACAGAGTTGGATATATAGAGAGAGAGATGGCTAGATGAGAGGGATTCATTAGGAGGCTGGCTCATGTGATTGTGGAGCTGACCAGTCCCAGCACAGGTCATCTGCTGGCTGGAGACCCAGGGAGGCGAATGGTGTAGTTCAGTCCAGGCTGAAGGCCTGAGGCACCAGGCTCTTAGTGCAAATGCTCAAGTCCAAAGGCCTGGAGTTCTGACATCCAAGGGCAGGAGAAGGAGGAAGGTGTCCCAGTTTTGGGGTGGGTGGAGGGGGAGCACGGAGGGAGACAGAGACAGAGTGATCCTTTCTGCCTTTCTGTTCTTTCTGGCTTGGGCAGGTGGATGGTTGAGTGGGGCTGAGGGTAGATCTACCCCACTCATCTGTCCATTGACTCACAGACCAGTCTTCTCCAGAAGTATCTGCACAGACATGCCTGGGAGTCATGCCCTGCCAGTGTTGTGGTGACCCTATCCAGCCCACACTTTAAACCAGCGGTTCTCAACCTTCCTAATGCTGTGGGCCTGTAATACAATCCCTGTGGGTTGCGAACCAAAGGTTGAGAACCACTGCCTTAAACAGAGCTGTTCATTCTGGCTGGTCGTGCTCAGCAGCACTGCTAGGGGCACAGGCCAATGCCGAGACTCAGACACATAAGGACAAGGCTTGCAGCAGGAGGACAGCATCTCTGGTCTGGTCATCTCACAGGGGGGAGAAGGGGGGCCTAGTGGCTGCTGTGCAAGGTTGGAGTGACTGAGGGCCCCCAGATAGCCCGAGTCGAGTGGGGGAGGGGCTGTGGGGAGGCGGGAGGAGCTAAGCCTGCAGGTGTATGGTAGGGAGCATGCAGCCACAGGGCCTAGCTTTCAAGCCTCATTTTGTCAGCAACCCCTGGATGTTGAGACCAGTTACATTTTTGGTACTTAAGGCTCTGGGCTTTCCCTCAGAATCACAATCCTCCTCCTACCAGCCACGCAGGAAACCACTAGCTCCTTTCCCAGGATAAAGAGGAAGAAGAGATGAGTGTAAGCACACCTGGTGGCCAGGCAGCTGGGAGCCTGGGGACAAGGCGGTGGGGGAAGGGGCAAAGTGCAAACAGGCAGAATTCAGTGTCATAAAACCTCGGGATACGCGGAAGGTGGAGGGACCATTGCTAGGGATTACAAGCATGTGTAACATGGAAATACATGTTTAGGGACAAGCTCCCAGAAGGAAGGACTCACAACTTTCACAGAAAAGGCCGAAGGTCAGGTGGCGAGGCTCATGACTGACCCACGCTGTAAGAAACCTGAGCATCACACCAGGTCTGTCTTTATTTGGCAAACAGTCTTAACGGTGACTTTTGAAACACAAAGGTGATTTGCAGGATTTAGAGTCCATGCCATGTTGTCCTGGTCAGGCTGTCAGACAGCGTTTGAGTGTCCCAGCCCCGTATCTGGCCTCCCCATGCAAGCTGGAGTGAACCCCAGCAGTGCCTGACCTCTGTTCCCCATGGTCTCAGCACACACATTACACAGGCAGTGACACCGGAGATAGGAGGGGCTCTCATAGAGGACGCCGAGTGCCAGGCCGTCCTTCACCTTTATCACCCTGTTATAGAGTTTCTGATGCCAGGGCGCTCCACCTGTTCCCACAAGGCAGCTGAGGATCTGCTTGGGAATGCCGGGTTTTCTGGCAGAGCAAAGGCTCCTACATGCAGAGGGGGATTTGGGATCTGCCAGCAGGATCCTGTAGGAGAGAGTCATGCTGAGCACTGGCACCAGCTGGCTCGCAGAGCTGCGGGCACTTTGTGGTCGCCCTGGAGTATCAATCAGGGTAATTAGGTGCCTGGTGAGAACACTGCCCAAGTAGCTTGGAAAGCTGTCATTTGTGCACCTGGATTTGCAAAGAGCCTCACTCCCGTCCCTGGGTGGTTCTGAGCTTGGGAGGTGAGTTAGAAGGCTAACTCTGCTCCCAAAAGAACGTCCCCAGGGCTCTGCCCATCCCCAAGGACAGCACTGAGTATTGGAGGGTGGGCTGACCATGTCGGGTAGGGCCTTTGTGTATGCATGGTGTTTTAAGTTTAAATTTTTATTTTTAATTGACAAATCACAGTCACATGTATTTACACTATAAAGTGTAATGTCTTATTATGCTTACATTGCAGAGAGACTAAATCAAACTCATTAACTTATCACCTCATGTACTTTTTTGTTGTAATGAGTATGTTTAAAAATCTATTATTTTAGCAATTTTGAAACTTACAAGACATTATTCTCAACTATGGTCTACAGGAACCTTTGTGTTCTCTGACCAATGTCTCCCCTCACCCCAGGGACTGGAAACCACCACTCACTCTCTGCTTCTCTAAGCTCAAAAGTCAAACTTATTCAAGTGACTTTTTAAGATGACACCAGTTGGGGTCCTGCATACAAGGTAAAATGGTAAAAAGTAAATTTAGACTTTTTTTTCTACATTGATTATAACTCTTCAATTTAAAAGTCAATATTTTGTTTCAGTTTCTAAGTAATCTCCGATCTTCCAGCCAATTCTCTCAGACCCTGATGGGGGTTGAAAGTGACTTGTACAAATGAAACACATTTTCACTTCTCTCTTTGGTTTGCTGACTCTAATTTGTTCACTTTTTAAAAAGTAGGTTCAAATTTTGACAAATTATTATTCTAAGTACAAGTTTTTATGAGTGAATCTAGAGGGGGAGAGTGCAAGAAGTGATGGGGGACCCCGCCATGCACAGGAAGGCAGAGGCCCACGCAGGGCTGCACCGACCCACACTGCCCCACGGCCCCCAGGTGTGACTAGAAGGCCCACGTGGGCTGCGCTGGCCCACACTGCCCCACAACCCCCAGGTGTGACTAGAAGGTCCACGCAGGGCTGCACCGACCCACACTGCCCCACAACCCCCAGGTGTAACTAGAAGGCCCACGCAGGGCTGCACTGACCCACACTGCCCCACAACCCCCAGGTGTAACTAGAAGGCCCACGCAGGGCTGCACCTACCCACACTGTCCCATGGCCCCCAGGTGTGACTAGAAGGCCCACGCAGGGCTGCACCGACCCACACTGCCCCACGGCCCCCAGGTGTGACTAGAAGGCCCACGCAGGGCTGCACTGACCCACACTGCCCCACAGCCCCCAGGTGTGACTAGAAGACCCACACAGGGCTGCACCGACCCACACTGCCCCACGGCTCCCAGGTGTAACTAGAAGGAGCTGCCCTGAATAGAGCAGGCGAAACCCACCTGCTCCTTGTCCCGGGCGGCAGTGCTGCACCGTGAAATCCCCACTTCCTGACGTTTTCCACATCCCGTTTGGGAAGTACCCTCTCCACCTCTCTCTGTGATTGGCAGTGTGGATTTAGCATCAGAACGTGACCTGTGGATAAAACACACCTTGTCACTATTGTCCACTGCTGTCCCCGCACCGTCCAGCAATGTGCTCCTGTCCTAACTGTGGTCGGAAACCCATGTGCAAACCCCAATGACACTTTCTCCCCGACTGGGCCAGGGACTCGCCTCTCCCCAGGATCTTCGTCTGTGTCCGTCCAGGGGAAAGTTGCAACTCAGGCAAGTTGGTTGACAGTGAGACTTGTAGGTCCCAACAGAGTCAGGACAAAGCCTTGTCAGGAGGCGGCCCTGGCACCAGGTGGAGAGACAGAAAGGGTTGCCCTGGTCCCGCACAACTCAAAGCATTCCATCACACTTTAATTATTAAAGAAATCACATATTTGTTAAACCACAACAATTATGAGGGGAAATTTAATGATGAAACTCATGCCCACTTCTCAACTCACTCAGATTACCCAAAGTCATGTCACTGTCTTCTCCACGTTCACTCTACGTGTAATTGTATTGACCTGTGACCACCACACGTGTGTGTCCCTGTGACCTGTGACGACTGCCCTCATGTGTCTGTCTGTGGTCCTGTGACTTGTGACCACCACATGTGTGTGTCCCTGTGTGTCCCTGTGACCTGTGACCACTGCCCTCATGTGTCTCTCTGTGGTCCTGTGACCGGCTGGTTCTTCACTGCCCCTGTGGTGTCTGCGTGGCACCCATGGGGGGCACCCACTGACCAGCCCATCCCTGACGGAGGCCTTTGCTTTGTTGCCACCTGTGCTATTGGACCAAACTCTGCTGCTGTGCACAGGGCGCCCCTGCCCCTCTGTTCAGCCCCTCTGTCTGGCCAGCACCTCCTCTGAGGCACTCCCTGCAGGAAGGGGCACGGAGCACACCCACTGCACACAGCCCACACCGGCCCCCCACAGCCTGCCATTTCAGTGCCATCAGCACCTACAAACACCCCTTCCCAGCATCACTGAATTGTCACTGTTCTCACCATTGTTGTGCTTTTTAACTCAATAAGTTTAAAGG
>CAUYQV010066760.1:0-10461 GCA_963574575.1 Galagoides demidoff
TGTGGTCCCAGCTACTTGGGAGGCAGAGGCAGGAGACTCACTTGAGCCCAGGAGTTGGAGGTTGCTATGAGCTGTGATGCCATGGCACTCTACCCAGGGGGATAGCTTGAGGCTCCATCTCAAAAAAAAAAAAAAAAAAACCTCAGGCAATAACTAGATGTTATCTATCATTCTTTGGCCCTGGGGAAATTCAATAAGCAAAATGCCTTGAGCTTCCCAAACACTGTTGAAACGATCTTGAACAGACCACTTTTGCTTTGACTGGACCACTCCCACCTGTGGTGGCCCCTGCCTTGATTGTGCTTTGTCTTCAGAATTGTCCGGGTAAAACCATTTTTCATCCCTTGTCACAATTCTTCAAAGAAATGCTTCAGAATCTTGATCCCACTTGCTTAAAATCTCCATGGAAAGCTTTGGTCTTGTCTGCAACTGATCTGGGAACAAACTTTGGCACCTGTTGAGTGAGAAGTTTGCTCAACTTTAATTTTTCACTCAGAATTGCGTAAGCTAAACCAACTGAGATGCCTGTGGTGTTGGCTGTTGTTTATGCTGTTAATTGTCAGTCCTTTTCAATTAGGGCACAAGATTAATCTCTTCTTTGCAAATGGATGTGGATGGTCTGCCACTGTGGGCTACATCTTCAACACCATCTCATTCCTTCTTAAACGAGTTATCCATCTGTAAACAGCTGACTTCTTTGAAGCATTGGCCCCATAAACTCTTCATAAAGCATCCAAGATTTCAGCATTCTTCCACCCAAGCTTCACTGTAAGTTCAATGTAGTTCTTGTTTCAATCTAGTAGAATCCATGCTGTTCTGATAAGACATCTTATCATTCTTAGTGGCTCAAACTAGATCCTGTTCAGATATGTTATAATAAGCTAGTACTATTTGGTGCAAAACTTTTTGCATCGTGTTTTCATAATACACAATTTCCATGAACTTTTTAAAGACTCTTCACATTTTTCTTTATTGCCACCTCTACTATAAGCCACAAGCTGCTACCTGCCCCCCCATGAAATGGTAGCATTTAATAAAAACAGTACTTAAACAATGTCGACTCCTTCAAAGTATTTATTTATTTAATGCATAAACAGAATTGCTGCCACCAAAAGACTCACTACCTAAACTATCTATATTCAAACCACTTTTATATTATTAACTATCCTGACTCTAGTATCCAAAAACACATACACGAATTGCAAGACTTCATCTATGAAGACAGCTTTGTTAATCCTTCTCTGGGGCTAAGGCTCTGGCTTCGTCTAATGCCTGCCTGAAAACCTACCACAAGTTAGTGTTTTAATGTATTTTCCTGTTGTTCCACACACAGTTTCCAGAGTTACAGAATGGTCACGCTCCAATGCAGGGTTGAAGGCAACTACTTTCTATTCACTTATTATTAGGCTTAGAAATGCTGATCAGTTTTGACAGTTATAACCAACTCACTGACTTGCTTTCCAAAAAACTAAGGATATTTCCAGCTCAATAGAGTAATTATCCAAAGATTAGTAACCAGTGATTAGTTTATCCTCTTAAGTGACCATAAATAATAGGGATTACATTGCTTGACTGTTTTTATAACCTATTCTCGGTTGCCACCAAACACCCAAAGTCATCATGATGAATTAGAGGAAGAAGACAGATTAATTGCATTAAGCATTACTTTTACCAAATTTTTCAAAAATAGTCTGATTTTTAAAATTTAAGTGGCTCAATATTTGTTTCCCAATCAAAGTTACAAAAAATAATTACCACTTACACAAAATTAATTATAATAGCACACACACAACAAATGAACATTAAGTTATTTTAAAAAAAGAAAAACATGTTTTAAAGTCAATACCAAAAACTTACATTGCTCTTTTGTGGTTCCTGACCTTTGCTATTACCAAGACTTTTCTTGTCTGCTATGTTGGTAAGGGATTTTAAAGACTATACAGCTCATCTGCTTCTCAAACTCTAAGAGGAAAAATGCTTTAGTTGCACTTCCCTTTTCCTTCCCTTCCCCACAATTGTTAGAAATCAAATTTACTAGTCAGAAAGCCAGCACTTCAGTTGGTCCCAGCAGGCACAACAGCAGACAAGCATGGTCAAAATACTGCCTTACATCCTAACATTGGTCTCAATACAGACATTGTAAATGAAGCCAAATGGTATTAAAAGATGAAACAGTTAATGGAAGGGTAAGGGTGTTCTGGATCACAAAAAAGGGCAGATACTCTCTTCTTGCACAACTGTCAATTCCCTTTCATCCACCCCCAGCTGTTACTGGTTCTTCCTCCAGGGTCACTGCACTTCCAGCACTTTCAGCTTCAATCACAACAGAGCAATTCAGGACCTGAGTCCTGAGAGATTGCAGCCCAGCACGTGAGTCAACACACACACCCCACAGCGAGGCACTGCGCCAACCAGCTCAATAAATAACAGTAGCGTTTGACGTATCTGGAGTGCTTCGTGCATCTGAAAGCGCTTTGATATTCTATTCTCTTCCTTGGGTCTCACTGCTCATCCTGTGACAGGAAACTAAGGCAAAATACACTTGTGTGTGGCCAATCAGCCAGTTATGATCTCAATTAGACCTGACTACATTCCTAGCCAGAAAGTATCACAAGATGACACCTCCTCCCCTGTCAAACCTCTGATGTCGGAGTTTGCGAAACAAGTCTCATTTCTTAATAAAATATATAATATTTCACCCCAGTCCTAGACCACAGAGAACTTAATTCATATATTCTAGTTTTTAGTAGCTTTCCTAGACAACTTTTTTTAGAGGAGTAGAACCTACACTTTAAAAAAAATTAGCTATTCTCATTATGAACTGTGAATGAAGCAGCTGGCTCAGTTACTAAACTCTGTGAAGGCTGATCTACAAGATAACATCATCTGCTGGTTGAACAGGTTTGCTGCCATTGTTGATACTTTACATTTAAATCTGAAATGCATACATTAATCGAAACAATTCTAAGTAACTCTCACAGTCTCTTGGTTTAAAACATCTTGAAAATCAGATTTACAGGCTAACTTAATTACATCACAAATGAAAGAAAGAGTAACATGCCAAATGTCTTAGAGGTCCCATCAAATTAAAAAGGAAGAAAAAAAAACTACCTAAGTCTCAAGACAAAGTTTTGGAAATACCTAAAACAGCAATAGTAAAAAAATACAATGTGAGCCTTGGAAAAATTCAGAACTAAATTAGAAAAATTTTAATGCTAGAAAGATACTTTAAGGAATGAAGTTTTGTTACTTTTAAATATAATGGTTTCATAAAAGATGTAAAGTCTCCATCTTTTTATGGCTGCATAATATTCCATGGTATACACAGAATCTTAGTAAAGTATCTTAAGAATGGAAGAAAAAGTATCCAATGTACTCAGTACTATTATGAAACTAATATATAATCACTCACACTTTCATACAAATGATAAAATACAACTATAGCCCAGAATGAAGGAGGGAAGAGGAGGGTGAGGAAAGGGGAGGGGAGAGGCTGGATGGAGGGAGGGTAATTGGTGGGACCCTACCTATTATGCATAATGCAAGGGTACATGTCAAATCTATTAAGAGTATGAATGTCTTAACACAAAAAATAAGTGAGGTGACGGCTATGTTAACCAGTTGGATGTAAGCATTCCAAATTGTATATAGAATCAGCGCATTGTACCCATCATGCATTAATGTACATAGTTATGATTTAATAAAAATAAATAAATAAATATGATGATTTCAATGAAAATCAACTAAACTACCCCTAGGGGCAGCCATTCGATCTGCTTACACAGAATTGCTAGGTTTCTATTATGAAGTTATGTTTCCCTTAAGACATATGCCCTTTCCAAAGCCCCATTTCTGGCCTCACCTTCTTGGAGGCATTTCCAATTTTCTGCCTGCCACCACCCCTAATGTCCTGCTGACCTTTAATACTCTGCATATCTAACACATGAGCCAGAGGGGCACAGTGGAATCCTAGCACTCTGGGAGGCTGAAGCAGGCGGATGGCTTGAGCTCACGAGTTAGAGACCAGCCTGAGCAAGAGCAAGACCCCATTTGTAAAAACAATAGCCAGGTATTGTGGCAGGTGCCTGTAGTCCCAGCTACTTGGGAAGCTGAGACAAGAGGAACACTTGAGCCCAAGAGTTTGAGGTTGTTGTGAGCCATGACACATGGCACTCTACTAGGATGACAAAGTGAGACTCTGTCTCAAAAAGCTAAATAAACAAATAAAAAATAAATGAAACATGAGCCAGCCTTTCCCTGGCAAACACCTTCTCATGCCATTCATGTTGCTGGCATCACATAGCACTGTGGACATAATTTGGGGGGCCCAGTACAAAGTAAAAATGCACGTGGGGTTCCCTGATTGAAAATTACTAAGGTACAGGCCTGAACAATAATAGCGGGACCCCATCTCCGCAAAAAATTAAAAAATCCGCTGGGCATGGTGATGCATGCCTATAGTTCCAGCTACTTGGGAGGCTGAGGCAGGAGGATGGCTTGAGCCCAGGAGTGAGTTAGAGACTGCAGTGAGCTATGATGATGTCACTGTACTTTAGACTGGGCAATAAAGCAAGACCCTATTTCAAAATATAATAATAAAAAATTTAAAAAGACACCAGCTCCAGACACGTATAGGCATCATCTGTTTCAGTATCCTTCATCAAGGTCCACACTCATCATTTGCCAGAATTCCTATAGTCTATCCTTTGAAATGCCCTACATCTGTCCCTTCCTTACCATTTCCACTGCTACCCCTCAAATCCCACCCAGCTTTCAGTCAGGGGCTTTGTAATTCATATGCCTCCTATTTCTTTCCTCTGTAAGCCAGACATCTTTTTAAAGCACTACTTCAGAAATCGTCAGTATCTCCCCATTACCTGTCTATTAAATAATGTCCAAACTCAACTTGGCATTCAGATCCTCCATCCTCCAGTTCCATCATTCTTTTCCAGCCTTATCTTCTGTGATTTTTCATTACATACCCTGGGCTCTAGATAAACCAAACTCCTCGTCATTCACTTAATGACGCCCTGAAGCTAGAGGCTTCGATCCAGTCTCACTACTTACTAGCCTCAGTAGACCATCTAAAACTGCTACCCCTAGGGGCAGCCATTCAATCTGCTTGGAAAAGCTCAGTCTTATAAACAATAAAACATGATTTTAAAATAAATTTTAAAAACAAAATCCTCTGCCTTTGTTTTGTTGGTGTAAAAAATAAATAAATATAATAAATAAAAACAAAACCTAACATTGGTAAGGCTTTCAGGAAGCCAGTACATTGCTGGTGACATGGTAAACAGGTTCCAGTTTTCTAAATCATCAGCTGGCGCGATGTGTAACAAGTGTTATAAAGTCATTCATACCCTTTGAACCAGCCATCTCACTTTGGACATGTATAACCCAAGGAAGCAATCCAAGAGGGGAAGAAAAAAACAATTTGTTCAAAGATTCGACTTACACTGCATAACACTGCCTAGTACTCAAATTCTCAGCAAAGGAAGACTGGTAGAGTAACCTGGGGTAAACCAGGATAGTAGAATACCATACTTGCTGAAGCAATTAAGTAGCTATTCTAAGCGATACAGAAAAACGCACCTAAAAAATGTTTACCGAAAAACAGAAAACAAAAGTAAATGTGTACATGTAAATCTACAATTACTTATTTGCAATTCTGAAATCCCAAACCCAAATTTTTGTAAAATAAGTGTAGTATCAACACTCACGTAGAAAGAAAACCTGATCTGGACAGACATGATGCTACTCCTGGTCTCAATTTGTTCCTCTTACTCTGAGTATCTGTACAGTTAGCTGCAGAAACACTGATGTATTTAATTACAGGTCAGACTCTTCCAGGGGTGTTAAAAAATAAAGGTATCTGTACAAGGCTTTTTTTTTAAAGTTTAAAAAAATCTGAACTCCAAAACACGTATGGCCCAAGAGTCACAGCTCACAGCAATCTCAAACTCTTGGGCTTAAGCAGTTCTCTTGCCTCAGCCTCCCAAGTAGCTGGGACTACAAGGCACCCGCCACAACACTTGGCTATTTTCTTGTTGCAGTTGTCATTGTTGTTTAGCTGGCTCTGGCCGGGCTCAAACCCACCAGCCTCGGTGTCATATGGCCAGCACCCTTCCCACTGAGCTACGGGCACCACCCTACAACACAAGTTTATTGAAAAAAATGATGAGCTCTCATGTTTTATAAAGAATCTTCTAGGTGATTCTTAAATAGACTGATCTAAAATTGAAACATTTAAAAGCATAACCATTTTTTATATAGGCAAAGACTCTCTGAGATTTTTTTTTTTCTGGTGGCTAGCAATAGAACGTGGAAAAAAGTCTATTTGCCTATTCAAATAGCCTATACACCAGAAACACATGAAAACCACCAAAACAAGGCTTTAGATTAGAAACCATTTAGCAACTCTGGATTTAATGTTTCCTAAATAATTATGCACAAAAACACAAATGTAAATCTATTATCTCTTTCATCTGCTCCTTCTTTACACCGTATACCCTTCCCGCAAAAAAGGGAAAAAAAACCCAACAAGAGTTTTAACAAGTAGAGTGGGAAAAGAAGGAGTGGGTTGAGCAGAGGAGGGAGGTGAGTGTGCTCCCACTTAATGGGCACAATTTTAGGGTGTATGGCACACCTCCTGGGGGTGGACAAAATTATAAAAGGGTTTAGCTAACAAATGCAAACAATGTAACCTAATTCTTTACACTCTCAAATTAACCTGAAATAATAATATAAAAAAAGAATTTAATAAGTAATCTCTGGCTAGGCTCAGGTATTAATACTACATGATCTAGATCTTAACAATTGTGAATCTGATATTAAATATCTTTGTTTTGATCCAAAAATCAAAATATGGCCAAAGAATTTGATCTTACTTAAAATTGTATCTCTTTTTCAGGGTCAGCCTATTTCAAAATGATCGTATTTTTCTGAGTAGAAAGAGACAAAACATAATGCCTACAACCAAAACTTCATTCACCTATCATTTATTCCTATGAAATGGCTTATTCTTAGGGTAAGTTTATTACAGCCTTTAATAACTACACAGTTGGGAGTACTGCTGTCAAAGTTCAAGTGTTATATTACTTTATGACAACAGTGGCAACTTTCTGCTCCCATTTGCACTAAAACATCAATTATGATAACTTTGTGAAATGTCATTGTTTAAACAACTGACAACTATGAATCCTGTGAGATGCTGCCCTTTGAAATTGCAACATGAAGTCAAAACCAATAAAAAGGATAATTAAGCAACATTAAAAGAATTTTACTCATAAAAATAGCCACCAGACTAACCCACTCCACTTGGCATTAAAACTTACCTACCCAGACAAGTCAGTAAACTTATAATCCCCACTTAATGAGTAAGTGGTTTTTCTAACACATCTCAGAATTGGATTTTGGATTTTATCTAAGTACATCACAAAAATAAATAAATTTATGTTTTTCAAACAAATGCTAAACACTGCTGATGTAATTTACTCTTTAGCAAAAATTAGATACTAACTTAACTACAGACCAAGGCATCTTCTCCTGACTTGTATCCACTAATTTAACCACTGACATTTCAATTTAACTATCTACATCATACCTTTGAGTTTAAAACTCTTTAGGGAGTGATTCTCAAGTGAGGAACTGGACAAGAAGGCAGCACAGTTCCCTCACTAAGGAGAACATACCTGAAGTTGCAGAGAAGTCTATCTGTCCTGGTGGACCTGTCTCAGAACCAGAGTTAAGATGATTCTAAGCAGGTCAAAGGGTATCCAGCAACAAAGAATCAAAGCAGCCTGGATATCTACCTGGATAAAAAGGAACCCTGAGAAGACACTTGCCAGAGACAAAACTCAGAGATAAAGTTCAAGAACAACACTGGAGATACCAGAAGGCAGGTAGAAGAAAAGGCAAACAGAATGAGCAGTGAAAGCCATTGGAAAAATCCCCTTTATGGGCCTGAAATCCTTGACTGCCACCAAGAAACAATTTTTATGTGTTCTTTCCAAAGATGAACTATGCATCACAATGAGAGAGGTAAATATGTAATATCTGCTATAAATTCTCTCTCTCTTTTTTTTTTTCCAGAGGCAGGGTCTTCTTTTGTTTTCCAGGCTAGAGTGCAATGGCATCATCATAGCTCATACCAACCTCAAATTCCTGGGCTCAAGAGATTCTCCTGCCTCCAAAGCAGGTAGGACTACAGGTACATGCCACCATGCCCGGCTAAGGTTTTTTTAATTTTTGGTAGAGATGGGGATCTCATTCATGCTCAGGCGGGTCACTGCAGCCTCAAACTCCTGGCCTCAAGCAAGCTTCCTTCTTTGGCCTCCCAGAGTGCTAAGATTATAGGAATGAGCCATTGTAACCTGCCCCTAAATTCTCTATCTTAAAAATCCTTTTCATTGGCTTGGCGCCTGTAGCTCAGCAGCTAGGGTAGTAGCCACACCTGGTTCGAACCCAGCCCACGTCTGCCAAACAACAATGACAACTACAGCAAAAAAATAGCAAGGTGTTGTGGCGGGCACCTGTAGTCCCAGCTACGTGGGAGGCTGAGGCAAGAGAATCACTTAAGCCCAAGAATTTGAGGTTGCTGTGAGCTGTAACGCCACAGTACTCTACCAAGAGCAACACAGTGAGACTTTGTCTCAAAAAAAAAAAAAAATCCTTTTCATTTAAAAAAAAACAAAAAAGAGCAGCACCTATGGTTCAGTGGGTAGGGCACTGGCCCCATATACCAAGGGTGGTGGGTTTGAACCCAGCCCCAGCCAAACTGCAACAAAAAATAGCCGGGCATTGTGGTAGGCACCTGTAGTCCCAGCTACTTGGGAGGCTGAGGCAAGAGAATAACCTAAGCCCAGGAGTTTGAGGTTGCTGTGAGCTGTGATGCTACGTCACTCTACCAAGGGTGATAAAGTGAAACTCTGTCTCTAAAAAAAAATAAAATAATAAAAACAAAGTTCCAGAAAGTCACATTTAGTAATTTTTTAAAGTACATCAGATATTATAATTTTGTATCTAAAAAACAAACAAACAACAACAACAACAAAAGAATCCTAGTTATTTCCATACCACAACTAAAAGTAAAGCTTGGCAAAATCTGGGCTGATGGATAAACAAGAGAAGCAGGGCTTTATCTTCTGAATATTAGGGAGACTCATTCATGAGAAAGGTAAGCTATCCCTGGATGTGTGCACCAGAATTTTCTTTCTTTCTTTTCTTTTCTTTTTTTTTTTGTTGTTGTTGTTGTTGGTTTAGCAGGCCCTGGCTGGGTTAAAACCCATCAGCCCCGGTGCATGTGGCTGGCACCCTAACCACTGAGCTACAGGCACCGAACCAAGAATTTTCAAGGACTGAGAAATTTTTTTGTTTACCAAAGGAGAATAAAGGGGATTAGAAACACTGCCTTGGGCCACATACATTACTTCAAATCTATATTTCATATGTATCCTCATAATTTAAAATTTGTGAAATTAAAAAAAGACTTCAGACTTGGTTAGAATAAGCAAGTCATTTTCTCAGCTCCTTATTTCTAGCCCTATATGCAAGGTGAGGAATTACTTCTGCTGTTAATGAAGGCACTTTGGCAAGGAAGGTGTGATCATGCACGTCTGGCGCGTGCATGTCTGAAAGCACTGCTCTCCTCCACTAGTGCAGTCCTGGCAGGTTGTCTCTCTTGTGTGGTGGGTCTGAGTGGTTCCCAGGCATGCTGGAGTTGCCCGATATGAATCTCTGCCAATAAAAACAACCACAGTCCCTGCGTGGGCGGCACTGGGCTAGGCAGGTACTCAGAACTGCAATGAGCTGACAGTTCGAGTTATGTTTGGGGTTTAGTTTGTTTTTGTTGAGGTTTGTTTGTTTAATTTGAATATATGAGATTAAATTTCTGGCTGGGCTGTGCTAACTCTAAATGGGATTCTTTTCCAAAATGACTTGTCTTTGGTAGGAGATGTTACTGAGGCTCTAGAGAACATGCAAATAAGTAAATATACAGGAAATAGTTTCAAGGGGAAAAGAGGTAAGATCCACTTTCAGGACAACTTTGACGTAAGTACAAATTTTTACCCAGCCAAAAAGATGCTCTTAAGTTCAACTTAGTGGATGTAAACATGGTATCATGTGGCCCAAACCTACACTGTACAAATTACAACTTCCTTACCTATAAATGGAGGTAATGACACATTACAAGGCTAGTCTAAAAACTAATGTATGGCTAGGCGGCTGTGGCTCAATCGGCTAAGGCACCAGCCACATACACCTAAGGTGGCGGGTTCGAATCCCCAGCCCGGGCCCGCCAAACAACAATGATGGCTGCAACCAAAAAATGGCCGGGCGTTGTGGCAGGCGCCTGTGGTCCCAGCTACTTGGGAGGCAGAGGCAAGAGACTCGCTTGAGCCCAGGAGTTGGAGGTTGCTATGAGCAGTGATGCCACGGCACTCTACCCAGGGGGATAGC
>CAUYQV010066762.1:0-18773 GCA_963574575.1 Galagoides demidoff
TCTTGTAAGTGTTAAACCACTGGGCTTATCATGCTGAATAAATTGGCCTGTTTGGGAATTTGGCTTTCTCTCTCTGTCTTCACTTCTTGGGAGTCAGATAAACAACTTAGCTTGGGTTTGGTGACATGATGCATTAGCATAAGTGACTCCATTTTGGTTTGGTCTGTTGGAGGCCCTAGTGCAAGACTTTGGTTCAGATCAATGTCCTCCTATACATCCTATTTAATAATGTGCATATGGGTTCGGCGCCTGTGGCTCAATCGGCTAAGGCGCCAGCCACGTACACCCAAGGTGGCGGGTTCGAATCCCCAGCCCGGCCCACCAAACAACAATGATGGCTGCAACCAAAAAAAATGGCCGGGCGTTGTGGCGGGCGCCTGTGGTCCCAGCTACTTGGGAAGCTGAGGCAGGAGACTCGCTTGAGCCCAGGAGTTGGAGGTTGCTGTGAGCTGTGATGCCAGGGCACTCTACCCAGGGGGATAGCTTGAGGCTCCGTCTCAAAAAAAAAAAAAAATTTGCATATGTATATGTGTGTGCATTTACATACACATATAAATAATTAACATATGTACACACATATACCTGTCCCCCCCATAATATTCATGTATGTACTCATGAATTCTTATTTTAGTTATTGGATTACAATCAATTCCTACCATCATTTATTTCAATGCTCAAAAGTGTCCCGGTAGGAGCTCTTTTATGGTTGACTCCCACATTCTCCTCATTCTCTGAACACTCCCCTACTTTCTGGTACAACAATGTGTTCTAGGCTCACCTTGTGCTTTCCCTGCCCAAGCTCTGGAACCAGCTTTGTCTTCAAGGAATCCTTGACTGGCTTTTACAGATCTTGTGATCACTTGCCGGTGGTGAAACTGTGGTCTGGTCTCAAAATGTCTCCTCTGCAGAAAGGCCTTCTGTGACAGGCCAATCTAAAGGAGCTCTTGCTCACTTCACCAGGCCTCCAGCTCACCTTCCTTCCCCACGGAAGGACACCTGGCTTTGGATTTTGCCTTCTCGTCCCATCCAGGTGGTGGAAGTGATAGGCCAAGGGGCCAGAGAGGGCCGGGTTAGCCCTCGGACCTGGCTAAACTTTCTTTCTTTCTTTATTTGAGACAGAGTCTCAAGCTGTCACCCTGAGTACCCGCCACAATGCCTGGCTATTTTTTGTTGTTGTTGCAGTTGTCATTGTTGTTTTAGCAGACCTGGGCCAAGTTCAAACCCACCAGCCCCAGTGTTTGTGGCTGGGGCCCTTACCCACTGAGCTACTGGCTCTGCCCCTGGCTAAGCTTTCAAGGCCTCCTGGAGGGAGTTGGGCCAGGGTCTGAGGTATGCGGGATTCCCCCATGCTCCCCACCATATGAGTTCTGTGGGAGGGTGGCATACAGTGGACCTCAGGTTGGAGTGGGGCTAGTGCTCCAAGGCAGTCTGGAGACCTCTCAGCCCCAGAGAGAGGCAGGAGCTGGAGTGTAGAGTAACTCTGAGGGGGCCTCCCGGAACCCTGCACTGCTCCCTCTGATGCCCTGAAGATGGAGAAGCAGAAGCTGGAGCAAAGCCCTGAGGAGCGCCAGTTATCAAAGCTCTGCAGAAAGAACTCGAGCAGTTTGCCAGCTCCTGAAGCAGAAGGGGATTGCCCTGGGGTATACCCCGGCTGATGTGGGGCTCTCCCTGGGGTTCTCCTTGGGAAGGTGTCAGCCAAACAATCACCTGCCGTTCTGAGGCCCTGCAGCTCAGTTTCAATAACAGGTATAAGCTGCGTCCCCTGCTGCAGAAGTGGGTGGAGGAAGCTGACCACGATGAAGGTCTTCAGGAGGTATGCAGAGACCCCCAGGCAGGCCAGAAAGAGAAAGAGAAATGAGTATGGAGATGAGTGAGAGGCCACTTGGAGTATTTGTTCCTGCAGTGGCTGACACCCAGACTGCAGCACATCGGCCACACTGCCCAGCGGCTTGGGCTTGAGAAGGATGTGGTCCTATGGTTCTGTAACCGCAGCCAGACCAGTGTGCGACCAGGCAGGGACTATTCATGATGGGAGGAGTTTGAGGCTGCTGGGTTTCCTTCCTTTCTCAGGGGGACCAGTGTCTTTTCTCTGGCTGCAGGGCCCCATTTTGGTATCCCAGGCTATGGGAGCCCTCACATCACCATGCTGGACCCCTCGGTCCCTTTCTCTGAGGGGGAAAGCCTTTCCCTCTGTCTCTGTCACCGCTCTGGGCTCTCCTATGCATTCAAACTGAGGCGTCTGCCCTTCTGGGAATGGGGAGGTGACAGGAAAACAGGAGAAGCTAGGGAAGGAGAACCTGGAGTTTGTACCCGCCCACTTCGGGGATTAAATTCTTTAATCACTAAAAAAGGAATTGGAAACACAAAGGGTGAAGGCAGGGAATTTGGAGGGAGCTGGATGGAAGGAAGGTGACATTCAATTATGCTTTTGATTTTAATCCCCACATCACTCATCACTTTGTTCTTAAAGAAGCCTGGGACACAGTAGATAGGTAAAAAAATAAAAATATGGAGCTCTCACCCCTATATCTTCTGAGTTAATTACTATCTGAAATTATCTTAGTTTACCAAAACATGCATGAGAATGACAAGCTTGACCTTCAGGGCCTCTGTAGACAGTGGGAGATCAGTGGAATACACAGGGGCCTCACTTGTGCCTGTCAGTATTTTTGGTAAATGTGATTGAAAGGAAGTTAAAAGTGTACTCCTGTAACCAGAAATGTAAATAAGTAAATAATAATTAAAGAGGATTACCTTGTTCGGTGGTGTGTTTTGAAATTTTCCTATCCCTCCAACTGGATATAAAGGACTTGTCAGCCTTTTTCTTTTTAATAATGACGTAGGAGAGATCACATTTAACTTGCTTCGGGTTATAGAATAGGTAACCAATATTAAGGATAATTTATTCAGAATCCTTGACATGCTTCTGCTAGATAAAAAGATATGAAACGTTTTAAAAAATTTACAAAAACAAGTTTGTAATGAGTGCGGTAAGGGCAAGACTTTCCTCTCTGTTAATCTTCAACAGCATATTGTCTGGCAGGTGGAGGTGCAACTAAACACAAACACCTGCACGGCTTTATACAGAAGTGAGTCCAGGATTCTAAACAAGGCTTTACAAGTATGAAATCCACACTTTACAAGTGTGAATAGCTGGTCCCTTTGTCATGTGCTTAATTAGTATCATTTGTTACTCATGAGGACCTGTCAGTCTTCATAGAGAGTTATATACCTTGAACCTGAACCTAGCACAGTTTGTTGCAAATAAAAGGAGTGAATGGAATCTTCCTGCTCAAAAAAATCCTGTGACAACACAACAGTCTGTCTTTATCTCTATTCCCTTCTATTTGTGGAAGTTTTTCAAGTGATGTTTCCCCAAGATCCACCCCATTCCTTAGAAATGTTTTTCGATCACATATCCAGAATAGGGAAATTTCCATGCATAGTAATCACTACAACACCAAATGTATCAGTAAGTTTCCTACATTTTCAAATACTTCTCTGCCAGCCTGTATGGTAAAGTCACTGTTGCTTTCAAAAGAATCTCATGCTGTTACTGTAGTTACTCTTTAAACCATTCGTTTTCCATGGGTCATCTCTGATAAACAGCCCAGCGATCGCAAAGTCTACTTTGAACCCCTTCTGCTGGGCTCTCTGTAACAGCTGCTGTGTGAATGCTAATCGTGGCCTTACCTCACCTCACTGCTCACAGGCACGTGGAAGGGGGCATCACCAAAAGTGTTAAGCATTGTGGTTTAAATGGATAGAGGTGGCAGGAAATCAGCACTTTTCCTTCCAGCTTTTTATGACCCATTAAATCTCTTTAAAATCCTGAGAAAATGAATGAGTTGGGGTTTTTCAACCAGTGATCCGTAACATACAAGTCACATTTTAACCACCATCCACCAACTTTCTTCTCCACCAACCCTTAGTAATAGGACTGTGGATTGGCCCTTCTCTCTTATCCTTTTCTTTTTCTCATTTTGCAGGGTCTAGAATAGAGAATGTGTAGAATTTTCCTTTCTTTATATCAGTCCATTTGGTACCTATACCAAAATACCATAAATTGGTGGCTTATAAACAATAGCAATCTCGCTCACAGTTCTGGAGGCTGGAAAGTCCATGATCGAGATGCCAACAGACTTGGTGTCTGGGAAGGCTCTCCCCTGGTTCATAGAGGCACCTGCTTGCTCCTTTATCCTGGGGTAGAAGGGAAGAGGCAGCCTCCTGAGGTCTCTTGTGTAAGGGCACTAATCCCAATCATGAGGGCTCAGCCCTCATGAGCTAATCACCTCTCAAAAGCTCTACCTTCTAATATTATCACATTAGGGATTAAGTTTTAGAACATGAATTTTGGAGTGTGGGGTACACAAGTATTCAGTCCATAGCACCACTGTACAATTTGCATCAGGAAATAATCACTTGAGCCCAGCCCCTTACTATCATTTGCTCTAGTGTGATGCTTCTACATTGTTGGGACTCACCTGACCCATCTGGTCTGTCCTGTGCAAAGGTAAATGTCAGCTGGTACCAAGCCTCAACACACAGGTAGCATAGAATTCAAACAAAACAAAGCAATTTTTGATAACTGAACTTTGTTGTTGTTGAGACAGAGTCTCACTTTGTTGCCCTTGGTAGTGCGCCATGCCTCATAGCTCACAGCAACTTCAAATTCTTGGGCTCAAATGATCCTCTTGCCTCAACCTCCTAAGTAGTTGGGACTACAGGTGCCCACCACAGTGCCTGGCTATTTTTAGAGATGGGGGTTTTGTTCTTGCTCAGGCTGGTTTTGAACTCCTGAGCTCAGGCAATCCACTCACCTTGGCTTCCCAGAGTGCTGGGATTACAGCATGAGCCACTGCGGCTGGCCTATTGATAACTGAACTTTGGTTATGCAAGATGTTAATTATAGGAGAAGCTGGATGAAAGATCGAAGAGAACTCTGGGGTTTTCTAGCTTTTCTTGCCATCTGAAATTATTTCAAAATAAAACTTAAAAAAAAAAAAACTCTTCTAAAACATACCTTATTGCCTGGCTTATAGCTGATAGGCTGCACTTGAAATAATTCCCTTTAACTAACTGGGCATTAACTTTCTCAGCTATGTCTCCTGATATCCTCCTTTCCCATAACATTAGGCCTTGGGTTCATGTCTGCAGTTTGATGCCGATGCTGCCTCTGAGAGCTGCCTCCTCCCTTCCACTATGTGATACAGGACCAAACAACAGGAAGAGAGCCTCACCAGACAAAATTCAGTTGCTGAATTGTTTCCTTCTCAGGAACATTTTACTCCTGGGTTGTTCAGTCATCTATCTCATACAGCCCCCAGGATCCTTCCCTGGGTGTAGGTCAGGCTTCCTAGGCTCTAACAGAACTTTCCAAGCTGATCTTCCAGATAGCCACCATGGACGGTCACTGAGCTCAGAGCTGTCAGGCGTTCCTTGCCTGACCCTCCTCCTCTCAACTAGTTCTTCTAGTTCCAAGGTCAGGATTCTGTTTCTCATTAGTCTCTTTCCCTATTGTCTTGAGCCCTTAATTCCTAAATGAGCCTAACCAGAAGAGGAGGTAGTTACAATAGAAGTCTTCAAGCTCAGGCATTAGTGGTTCCAAATTCTATTTGCTTCTCTGTTCAGAAGAGTCCCTACTCCAGTTTCTCACTTGACATTAAATTCTAGCTGTTTAAAAAAAAGTAGGAGTACTAACCTTTTCCCTCACTTCTTAAAGTAATACTTAGAAAGAAAAAAAATAAGAAAACTCAATCCAGTGTCACCTATAATTTTATCAGCCAAAAAGAGATAGAACTAGGATTTTAAAATATAAGAATCATAAAAAAAAGAAAATATAAGGCTCGGTGCCTGTGGCTCAAGCAGTTAAGGCACCAGCCATTACACCTGAGCTGGCAGGTTTGAATCCAGCCTGGGTCAACCAAACAACAATGATGGCTGCAACCAAAAATAGCCGGGTGTTGTGGCGGGCACCTGTAGTCCCGGCTACTTGGGAGGCAGAGGCAGGAGAATTGCTTGAGCCCAGGAGTTGGAGATTACTGTGAGTTGTGATGCCACAGCACTCTACCCAGGGTGACAGCTTGAGGCTCCGTCTCAAAATAAATAAATAAATAAAATAAAAATCAGGAATGGTGATTAACAAGCTGTGGTATATGTATATCATGGAATACTATTCAGTCATGAAAAGAGATGGAGACTTTATATCTTTTTTATTAACCTGGATGGAGGTGTGGAACACATTCTTCTTAGTAAAGCATCATAAGAATGGAGAAGCAAGAATCCAATGTACTCAATTCTAATATGAAGGCAGTAGGTGATCTAATACATAATGGGGGTAGGGGGATGAGGAAGTGGGGGGAGGAGGGAAGAGGTTGGGGGAATCACAGCTCATGGGGGTGGGACACAATTATAAGAGGGACTTAACCTAACAAATGTAATCAGTGTAACCTAATTCTTTATACCCTCAACAAATCCCAAACAATAAATACATAAATAAATAAATAAAATCTTAGAATCATAACATTTCTGTTTATATTTATTTTCTGGTATTCTGAGTCTCAACTGGATAAAGGGTATTTGCTAGAAAGTTATATCAACTCTCCAGCAATGATAGTGCAACATGCCCTTGAGTGCTGGGAACAATACATGGGAGGCCTGCTAACACTGCTGCCATGTAGAATTGCATTGCAGATTTCTAACAACACGAGATAAGAAAAAGAAATAAGATGACTGAATATTGAGAAAGAAGAGAAGATAAAACTGTTATTTATAGATACGTACCAGAAAATGCTAGGTGTAATAGCAAGGAGAAAAGATTCAATAAGATGGCCACGGAAAGGATCAAAGTTAATTGTTTTCCTTGAAATTATTAATAGCAGGCCAGACATAGTGACTGACACCTGTAATCCCAGCACTTTGGGAAACTGAGGCAGAAGGATTACTTGAGGGAGGAGTTTAAGATGAGATGGACAATATGGCAAGACCCCCATCTGTATAAATATTAAAGAAAAAATTATCTGGGGGTAGTAACATGCACCTATAGCTCCAGCTACTCAGGAGGCTGAGGCAGGAGGATCACTTGAGCCCAGGAATTCGAGGATGCTGTGAGCTGTGATTGTGCCATTGCTCTGTGGCCTGGGTGACAGAACAAGACCCTGTCTCTAAATAAGTAAATAATGAATGAATGAATGTACACAAAATAGAAATGTATGTGAAAAAATACCATCCCCAGCTATGCACAATGGCTCACACCGATAATCCCAGCACTTTGGGAGGCTAAGGTGGGAGGATCCCTGGAGCCCAGGAGTTGGAGGCTGCAGTGAGCTGTGATCACACCACTGGACTCCAATCTGGGTGACAGAGCGGAACCCTGTCTCTTTCTCTCACACACACACAAGGATAAAAAAAGGAAAAAGAAAAATATTCTTACTCCCAGCGGACACAAAAAACTCTAAAATACACTCCAATAAATATAACATGACATGTGGAAGACATATGTAAGAAAAACTTTTTCCTACTTAACTTTTTAATAGTAACATGATTTTTTTAATACTAGGAAAATTGCCTTGTTAAACATACTCTTTAGTGGATTTTAACCAACTATCAAATAAAAATACACAATATTCCCAAAGGTGGAAAACAATATATTAATTTATTTCCATGAAAACAAAACATGGACCATCACTGAAAATAAAAGACAGATACAGTAGTTTAAGGGCGTTCCCACGGGCTGTCCGAAACCCAGCAGCCCAAACACTACGCTCTTCCAACATAAAGTATTTAAGACATAGGAGAGATGACCAGCCACACACATGTAAACATCTTCTATTCCAGAAAGATTTCTCCTTCTACATAATAAAGACCCAGTGTAAAACATTTCTTCTTCTCAGGTGCTGTCATTTAAATAAGTTGAAAAGAGAAAAATTTTTAGACTTCACCAATAACCCTGGGGACGTTCCCAACCCCTCCACCCTTTACCACCAAATATAATTTCATTTTTTTTCAGTAGCAGGAAAAAAAGGTTAAAGGTTTTCCTTCAAAGTCATTCCCTTTAAATATGATTAACATTCAACAGGTACAATTATAAAAAAATAAAACTGTGTTAATGAAGTGTAACAGTTGTAACAATTGTTTTCCATTAGAATAAATAAATATTTAGGAACTCAGTGGATAAGAGGAGTATTAATGTAGACTTCACATTTTCCTGGGGTGACTTTTTCTGAACACCGAGACCCATCTTAAAACCTACCTTCTCTGATATACTAAATATGGCTTTATTTCACCTTCTCTCAATATCCTACCTCCAGGAATGAACTGAGAAGACCAGTAAGAGAATCCCAATTCTCAGACAGAGAATTTGTTTCCTAATGCTTAGCTTTAGTTACTTCATCTATAAAATGGGTGTAATCATGAGAAGCTCACTCGACTGTTGTGAGGTTTGCACGAAATGAGATTTATAACAGAATGAGCAGAATGCCTAGACCACAAGAGGCTTTAGCTTCTGTCTCCTCCTTACCCCCATCTGTGCAATAATCTCTGATTTAACCTTCAGTTTGTAATTATTATTGATATCTTTGGCTTGATACTACAACACACAGCCCTGCATATCAATGTGGGGTCGTTATTGAAGATTCTCCAGAGCAATGTCCAGGGTTGACATTATTCTTAAGATTAAATAGAGTGAAAAAAGGTCTGGCTTATTTTTCCTTCTCTTGTCTCAGCACATCTGGTACATAGTAGTCACTCAGGGAATATTAATCGATTGCAGGCTGAAAGAATGAATGGGTGAATAGATGAGGGGTAAATAAATGTGCTCCCCCACAAATGAACACTTTTAAAAATCGAGGCATTCCTACCAGCACTGGGTATTGTAAAACTACTCAGACACACTAGGGTACAGTAAAGAGCCTCACGGAATAGAATTTGGTCTCTGTTTTGCAAGTAAGATAATATTGGGAGAGGGGGTCCCAGAAGAGGAAAGTGATTCATGTTAAGGCATTCTAGTCTTGAGACTAGGTCTCTGTAATAGCCCCGTCTCTTGTAGACATATCTTCATTCTTACGAGGACTTTTCAGTGTTCCCAGTGGAAACCATGAGAAAGGGGAGAGTACCTTCTGGCATATAATAGAAAAATGTTCCGTTCCCCGGAGGCCCTGCTACTGAAACAGCAAACAATGACTTCTGTCTTAAAGCACACACTGTGTCTTGTTAATGATTTTACACCATCTATATACAGAACTTTGGGTGTGGGTAAACCGTAAATACTAGTATTGACACTCAATGCTAGGAGCTTACGTGGTAAAGGAAATTGGTGAGTTACCCAGAAAGCTGTTTCAATCTTTACACTTAGTTGAGCAACAAGTGGTGACTATTCATGTGTTATAAAAGATTCCTTTTTCAAAGAAACCTAATTCTTATTTTCCTAAATAGTATAATCTACAATTCTCCTTTTTTATTAGAACATGTTTATATATTAAGCATCTGGTGCAAAGATCTCCTGACATTTAAATTTATCACTGATCATAACAACAAGTGAAAACAGAGGTGAGCATGAGGAAACAGCAAGACTGTCCAGAGTGCCAGGACGGCTCTACCTGCCACCCTGCTGTATGTTTCACAGTGTCCAGTGGATATATTTTAAGTATAATTACGTAGCCAGGTCCTGAAGCCATCGTCCTGGTCCTGAATCCATTACATCACCAATGTGAAAATCTCACACAGAAATCTCTTCTTCCCAGCTTCAGTTTCCCTTCAGCCATGAGTTGTCATAGATCAAAAATACCAGCTGGGTTGTATCGCAATTTCACTCTGATTAAGGGCTCTTTCTCGAAGCCTCAGTTCTAGACATTCCACGGTAAGGGGATACGTATTAAGTTCGAACTTGTTAGCAAACAGGCTCTGTGAATTTACCAGCCACTTCAGGTCTCCGTTTCCATAGATACAAATGCCATGTACATAATGGCCTGCAAAGGAGAGAACAAGAAACACAGTCAAAACATAGTTGCTTTCAAAAGTCAGGGGTGGTGACCTTGCAGAATGGTAGAGTTACTCCTCCCTAACTACCAAGTAGCAGATCCTGTGCCAAGTGTTGGGGGATTCAAAAGAAAACTGACCGTGTAGTCCAGCCCACAGAGAACCGAAACTCTGTCTAAGAGGGTAAGAGATACAAATGTGCACGGCAGAAATGGCATAGTTGATCACCTCCTTACAGTGACCTCCTCCTCAGATTGACTAATTTTCATAAACCAGACAGGCACCACATGTACATATCAGCATAGTAGGCCTAGTTCCTTATCTTGACCACCGCTATAAGTTGACCAGTTTGTTACAGTCCCTTGGGTACTCAACTTACACAGATTCTACTGTATTTGAAAAAGAAATGAGAATTAAATAGTACAATAAGGGCTGGGCCTGAAGGCCCCGGCCTATAATCCTAGCACTCTAGGAGGTCGACGTGGGTGGATAGGTTGAGCTCACGAGTTTGAGGTCAGCCTGAGCAAGAGTGAGGTCCCATTTCTAATAAAAATAGAAAAACTGAGGCAAGAGAATCACTTGAGCCGAAGAGTTGGAGGTTGCTGTGAGCTATGATGACTCCATGGCACTCTACCCAGGGCAATAGCTTGAGACTATCTCCAAAATAAATAAATAAAAAAATAAAAAATAAAGTGGCAGGAGTCACAGGGCAATTCCAGTATAGTCAACCCTCCTTTATCCAAGGTTTTGCTTTGATTTAGTTAACTGCAGTCCCAAAGTACTAAGATCCTTGGAGGGGGAGAGGGGAGCCATGTTCGTGTGATTTTTGCTACAGTATATGGTTATAATTGTTATGTTTTATTATCAGTTATTTTTAATTTCTTACTGTGCCTAATTTATAAATTAAAATTTACCACAGGTATATGTAGGGATAAAAGAGTCTATGTAGGGTTCAGCATGATCTTTGGTTTCAGGCATCCACTGGGGGCCTTCTAATGCATCCACTGTGGGTAAGGGGCACTACTACATTGTCAAATGAGAGCTGCAGATACAAGTTCTGTGAGGGTACAGATGGCGAGGTGTTTCTGGGCTGCATTCGTTAGGCCGCTTCCCCAGCTCTGGTCCAGCCTATCCAAGTGCCGGCTCTATGTCCCTGATGAGATGTGGAGTAAACCTCTCTGCTAGAACATGTCAGCCCTGGGCTTCCCAATCTTCTCCCTATGCCCTTCGTCCCCAAGTCTTCTCCATCACAGTCTATGGTAATTCTATTGTTCAGTGCCCCAGGCATTTCCCCTTTCTCTCACATTCCACATCCAAACTACCAGCAATTCTGACAGTTTAACCTTCAAATATTAACAGGACTTGACCACTTCTCACCACCCTCACTACTACTACCACCTTGGTCCAAGCCTTCCTGTCTGAATTGCAATTAAAAACTGGTCTCCCCTCCCTACACCTTTCTCTGTTCATATATCACCAATGCAGCAGCCAGAGAGCCTGTTTTTTGGGGTTTTTTGTTTTGTTTTGTTTTTTTTTAACAGAGCTGTCGCCCTGGGTACAGTGCCGCAGCATCACAGCTCACAGCAACCTCCAACTCCTGGGCTAAAGTGATTCTCCTGCCTCCACCTCCCGCTGGGACTATAAGTGCTGGCCACAATGCCTGGCTATTTTTCAGTTGCAGCTGTCACTGTTGTTTGGTGGGCCTGGGCTGGATTCAAACCCACCAGCTCAGGCGTATGTGACTGGTGCCTTAGTCGGTTGAGCCACAGGCACTGAGACCAGAGAGCTTGTTTCAAATTCTAAGTGGAATATGTCTCCTCTGCTCAAAACCCTGACAATGGCACAGAAGACTAGAGTCAGGACTCTGGCTTTGTGGGACTCCTCTCCTGCCAGGCTGACTCTCGCTCATCCCCGTAGCCATGCAGGCCTCCTGGGTCGCACCAGGCACACCAGGCATTCTCTCCCCAGGACCTGCCTTTGCTTTTCCTCCCTTGGCTTCCTCCTTGCCCTGCCCTCGGACATCCCAAGCCTCCCTCCCACACAACTCTGCACCAGGGCCAGAGACCAATGGGGCTCTCCCTGACTGTCTTCCCCACTTTCCTGATTCATTTTTCTTCTGGCATTTATCATCAACTAGTATATATCAGCGTTTATCGTCTGTCCTCTCAGACAATTGTTTATTGTCTTGTTCCCCACCGTCTTGTCCCCTCGACCTCTAAGAGTGCTAGGATTATAGGCGTGAGCCCCCAGGCCCAGCTCTTATTGTACTATTTAATTCTCATTTCTTTTTCAAATACAGTTAAACCCCTGTAAGTTGAGTACCCAAGGGACTGTAACAAACTGGTCAACTTACAGCGCTGGTCAACAGACGAAACCAGAAGCCCCAGAATGGCTGGGATTTCAGACCAGTGTTCACTCACGTCTGCAGCCACTGCATCTGAAACAAAGCCTGGTGAATAGCAGGTGCTCAGTTAGCACTTGTTGAAGAAAAGGATGGAGAAGGATCAGTGGAATGGTAAAAGGTGGGTAGAAGTGGGAAGCATCAATAGACTGGAGGAAATCCCTCTGGAAAAACTGAAGAGGTAGAGATTTTCTGCTGGAATAGTGAGTTTTGTTGGGAATGGGTTTAAAACAAGAATGGCATAAAAAAAGATGGAGACTTTACATCTTTTGTATTGACCTGGATAGAGTTGGAGAACATTGTCTTTAACAAAGTATCACAAGAATGGAAAAGCCAATATCCAATGTATTTAGTACTGAAGCCAGTAGGCGATCTAATGCATGCCCACAAAAGAAAGAAAACGACTCAGTTCAACAAAATCAGGGGAGAGGGCTGGGGAGAGGATGGAGGGAGGGAGACTGGTGTGCTCTCTCACCTAATGGGTCCAACATAATGGAACATGGCACACCTCCTGGGTGAGGGGCACAACTACAACAGGGACCTTACCTAAATAAACACCAATGCTATAACTTAACTGTACCCTCATCTTCATCTGAAATAAAAAAGCATGAATGGCACTAAGTTGAAACTATTTTCCAGAGGTTCTTTTCTGGCACAGAGTAGAAGCACCACCAGCTGATTGACTTAGGCAAAAGGGTTGGGTCTTTCATTTTTTGGAGTGTGGAGTCTTGAAGATTTTTAAACTGAAGAATCAAATGATAAAACTGATTTTGGCAAGGTTAATTTTGCCATGTGCGGCAGGGCACATTCAAAACCAAGAAACTGCAGTGATAACTGAATGTAAGCTAGAGAGAGAGTTCAGAGTTAATGACCATGGTGAGTGGGAAAGGAAGGACATTATAGACACTAGCACAGAAGGACAGACAGACAGGACTCGGCGATTAATTCAACCAGCTGGGAAGAAGCACCGTGGAGGGTGGAAATCACTGGGGCACAGAAGCCAGAGCTGGAGGAAGTTAAAGAAGGACCAGGTGGTGAGAACCGAGAACACAGGTTTCCTACACATGCTTAAGAAAATGGAAATGAACAAGGAAAGAGTATTTTAGCCTGGAGGAAGCAGAGCATTCAGAAAGAGCCTGCTGGGTTTTCAGGATAGAGGCAGCATGTATGTACCAGCGAGAAGGAAAAGAGGATGTGGAGAGGGAGAGGCTAAGAATAAGAGCGAGCAAGGGGTATTCAAGGAAGCCCACGTGCAGCTGAGACCAGGTAGTGGCTTTGGTTGGGAGGATGGGTGATTTTTTCTTGAAAGAGGAGGGAATGATCAAAGAATATGTCCACATTAACCTGAGATGACATTGAAGGGGACTAGATAAGGGAATTTTGATCAAATGTCTTCAGGGAACTTTTCTAAAGTTAAAACGATCACCTCTGGGGAGCGGAAAGGGCATTTTAGCATGAGCTTGAGAGTTGAAAGGTGTTCAGAAAAGCTTTGTAGCAGTACCCTGGGAAGGGCAGGTGAACAGTGAGGTGAGAGAAGGACAATCAGCCCGGGGCCTAGTTGGAGGACTCCAGGGTGGGGGAGTCTTGAGTGTGGCTATAACATTCTCCATCCACTTTCTGCCTAAGGGAGCACAAGTGGCAAAAAGCAGCTGGTGGTAATGATTAAGCTTAGCTATTAGCCTCATAGGGGCCAAATGGTTATGGGAACCTGAAATGTTGACGAGGACACCGTGGGAAGGCTGATCGCTGTACACAGGTGAGACCGAGAGTCCTGGGAAGGAAGAAGCTGGGAATGTTGAACCTCCAGAAATCCCAGTTCAGACAAACACATCTTAAACAATTATGACAACAACAACATGTTTTAGGTGTGGGGATGTGATAAAATGGTTTCAAGTTACTGCCATTCATGTATTCTGGGAAGATAGTAAAATACATAGAATGTAACTTAGTGGAGAAAACTAGCAGAGGTGGAGAAGAGCTTACAATCTGAGCTGTGTGCTCCAAGTGTAAGGGCACTCTAAGCACTAAGCAGCCTGACAAAAGGGGTATAGACCTGGCTTTGGAACAAGTCCCAGTTACCTTTAGACGAGGGGAAAAGGGCCAGACTGTACTACTGACTCACCGTTTGGCAAGCATGTTCTACCTCCCCTGATTATGCCTTTTTCTTTTCCCTTTGCAGATTTTGGGGCACTAGATAGTTGTTATGCTCTGGACCATATAATGCTTTCAGATGTTCACTGGTGTAACAGGTATTAGAAGAAGAAAAAAATGTGACATTTGTTGGCAAGGGGCCTAGACTACCCAAACTTTATACCCTTAAGCAGCTTCCAGGCCAGGGCCAATTCTCTTGGCCCCAGTCTATCATGTGATCACTAAGGGATCCCACAGAAAATGCAAACCTGACTAGCATACACCTTCTGTATGAGATAGGGCCTGGATACAGACAACCACGGGGAGGCTGAAGGGCCATCTCTCCATGTGAGATGGGAGCTCCTCAGATGATATTACTGCTGGAGGGTGGTAATGAAGATCAGAGGGTAACTACAGTGGTCTTGGGGGATGTGAGAGTGGCTGATGGAAGGATGTAGAGAAGATGACACATCCCAGACATTGGGAACCTGACTAAGTGATGGTCAGTTTTCTAAAGACTCAGGAGATTTAAGAGTACAGTGACCTCCCATTTATCCTTCTCGTTCCACTGGGAGGACAAGCTGTGGTGAGAATGCAGGCAGGTGGCACGTGCTATCCTCTGGGGAAAATCTGAGCAGATTAAGGTAAAGATATGAATATACTTAAGACTAGGCTGAAATTTCTGTACAGTGACTTGAGTATGTTGCCATCCACAGCAGAAGGTGACAGACTATCAAGATTCACATGAGTAAGAGGCTGAGGTGGCAGAGGGTTATAGAGATGCAGCAATATGGAGATTTTTGCCCAAAATGTTTTGTGTAGGTAAGACGGACAGATTAGTGAAGTTGCTGATTAAGTGGAAAGTGAAGGCAGAGCTGGTGACCACAGGGAGAAAAGACCAAACTTCCATGTTCTCATTCATTCCCTCATTCACTGAATAGTTACTGCATGTTCTAAGATGGATCATATGCACCTCTAAATGTATGTCTTGAATCCTAAAACCGAGCAGTACCTCAGAGTGGAGATAGAAGTCTTTTCAGAGGTAATTAAGTTAAACTGGGGTCCCATGAGTGGGCCCTAATCCAGTATCACTGGATCTTTACAAGGAGAGGAGATGAGCACACAGACACACACCAAGGGAAGACCCTGTGAGGACACGTGGAGAAGACAGGTGTCTACAAGCCAGGGAGAGAGGCCTAGGGGGAAACCAGCCCAGCTGACACCTTGACCTTGGATTTCTAGCCTTCAAATTGTCAAGAGAATAAAATTTTATTGTTTAAACCGCCAAGTATGTGCTACTTTGTTACGGCAGTGCTAGCAAACTAACATATGTGCCCACGGTGTGTGGCAGCAATATTCTGAGTGGAATATGTATCAGGAGTGACACAGAGCCTTCTTCACAGGTTGTATAGAAATGAAAACGGCTTAGTGCTTCTAGTCCTTGCCCATTGCAAGCAAAACCCTTCTCCCCAGTGTCACCTGACAACACACCAGAGCTTCAGCTCTCCAAGCCACCAGAAGTCTGGCTAGAGAAGGAGCAGAGGCTGATTCGAGGACAGGGGTCCCCTAGCTGCATGGTGAGAACATGACATCACTTTTCCTGTTCCTGACCATTTTCTCTGAACAGCAAGAAGAATTAACAACAAGAAAATGGAAACTATGAAAGAGAAAGTGGCATTATAATTGGAACCTACCTCTACTTCTCTCTAGGTAATTATAAGCTGGAGAACTTTGGTGAGATGTTGAAACCTATTTCTGAAGGACTGTACCTTGAAGCCTCTGGCTTCTCTAAAAACTAGCAGATTGGTCTAAATATAGCAGCAGTTCTCTCTGCAGGAGATTCCTGGATTCCATGGATACCTTCATGCCAACACTAACAAGCAGTGGGCTAACAGCGTGAAGCGAGAGCTCACCGTGGCAGCCTCCGTGTTTGTCTTCCATGTCGCTCCATTTTATGGCTCTGAGGTTACCGGTCCAGGATGCGTTTGGCATAGAGCCAGGGACACCTGTGATGTTGGTAGAGAAGAAGGCAGAGAGGAGAACCGTGAGAGGAGGGCATCGATTTCACCAATTAAGCTCCAAGGCCTGCTTCTTTGCTTTCAGCATGTTGCCGTTCACATTTCACATGGACGGGTGTACCCTGATCCTCCCGTCTTCGGTTTCTTCCAGCTGATCTTTTGATCAGAAATGTTAGTTGCTGGTTCATTATCTAATTAGTACGATATCTCATTCAATCAACATTTGAATCAATATACTAATACAATTCCAATCCACGTGATAATATCACTAATTAGATGTTAGTGTAATACTTAATTCTGTGAAATGTGAAGAGTCAACCTCAAAGAAAAAGAAAAGGTTGGAGGTGGGGTGCGTGGGGTCGCATTTCACTGAGTCAGGGTTTCCCTGTCACATCACTGCAGACACTCTGGGCTGGATAATTCCTTGTTGTCAGGGCTGTCTTATGTCGGGTAGGATAGTTACCAGCATCCCTGGCCTCTGCCTGCTAGATGCCAAAAGCACCTTCCTCTAGCTGTGACAACCAGAAATGTCTGGGGACCCTGTCAAATGTCCTCCGTCTGAACAAAATTGCCCCATTTGAGAAACACTGTGCTGAGCTATCCCCCAAACCCTCTCCATCTCAGTAAATTTCAGGTATGTCACAGAAATCAGAGGGTCCATTTAATCATACAGGATACTTATATTCCAAGATGGTAGCATAAATCATTACCGGCAAAGGAGTGTATGGATATCAGTGCAGATGTAACTGAGTAAGAAATACCGTGCTTCATGAGAGCTGCACCATTCTTCACCTGTGAGCAAGGCAATCTGAACATTAATTTTGCTGTAATGGCCCTACACAAATGCTTTCAGCACCCAAATTACAACAGTCCTCTCTTAGAAGATAGGGTTTTTTTTTTTTTTTTGCAGTTTTCAGCCGGGGCCAGGTTTGAACCCGCCACCTCTGGTATATGAGGTCGGTGCCCTACTTCTTTGAGCCACAGGCACTGCCAAGGTTTGTTTGTTTTTTAAAGACAATCTCACTCGGTTACCCAGGCTAGAGTGTTATGTGTCTGCCTAGCTCACAGCAACCTCATTCTCCTGGATCAAAGTGATCCTCCTGCTTCAACCTCCTGAATAACTAGGGCACCTGGCACAACAGCCAGCTAATATTTCTATTTTTAGTAGCGACAGGTCTCACTCTTGCTCAGGCAGGTCTCAAACTCCTGACCTCGAGGGATCTTCCTGCCCAGAGTGCTAGGGCTGCAGGAGTGAACCACTATGCCTTGCCAGAAGATTGTTTTTATTTTTATTTTTTGAGACAGTCTCACTTGGTCCCCTTTGGTAGGGTACCGTGGCCTCATAGCTCACAGCAACCCTAAACTCTTGAGTTCAAGTGATGATCCTCTTGCCTCAGCTTCTCAAGTAGCTAGGTCTACAGGCGCCTGCCACAACACCCAGTTTTTAGATACAGGGTCTCGCTCTGGCTCAGGCTTGTCCCAAACCTGCGAGCTCAGGCAATCCACCTGCCTCAACCTGTCAAGTGCTGGGATCACAGGAGTGAGCCACCATGCTCGGCAGAAGATTGTTTTTAAATATTGGTAAGACATACTGTGGTAGGCAGAATAATGCGCCCTGCTCCCCAGCCCCCTAAACAGATAAACAAAGATGTCTACATCGAATCCTTGGAAACTGAGAGTACGTTACGTGGCAAATGGGATTTAAAGTTGCTGATCAGTCGACTTTAAAATTGGGAGGTTATCCTCTAATATCTGGATGGGTCCAATGTCGGCACAAAGGTCCTTAACAGTGGAAGAGGGAGGCAGAAGAGGTGGTCAGAGTGATGTGAGAAGGCTCCATGCTCCAAGGAGTGTGGGCAGCCTTGAGAAGCCAGAAAAGGCAAGGGAAGACATTGTATGCGGGGTCTACCCCAAGGAAGGAACACAGCCCCCCAACACTGTCAGACTTCTGTCCTACAGAATTGTAAGATTCATGGTGTTTAAGTGGCTAAGTTTGTGGTGATTTGTTAGAGTAGCAAGCAGAAAGCTAATACATATAATGAATGAGAAAAAAAAATCACTCAAGACAATGGATATGGATATTTTAATAAAAACAATTGACAAGACTAATCCTTTTTTTTTTTTTTTGAGACGGAGCCTCAAGCTATCCCCCTGGGTAGAGTGCCATGGCATCACAGCTCATAGCAACCTCCAACTCCTGGGCTCAAGCGAGTCTCCTGCCTCCGCCTCCCAAGTAGCTGGGACCACAG
>CAUYQV010066764.1:0-19296 GCA_963574575.1 Galagoides demidoff
CAAAACAAAGACCTCTGAACTCTTCCCTTTCTTTTCCCCAAGAGGAAGAAAGCTTTCCCTGAGCTGTAGTTGGAGCAGTTGGGGGAGAGGAGACACAGGTGCTGGCTTGGCTGCTGCTGATGTCTCACTGGGTCATGTACACCCCAAGTCTGCTAGCTCTGAGCCAGCACAGCCACAGGAATTGCCTAAGGGCTGCAGGCTTTCTGGCCTGACTGCCTTGTGAATTTACTCCAGGTTCTAGGCTGCTTTTTGGCAGGTGGTGGTGGGGAGAGATGGAATTCAGGTTTCAGATTGAATGATTTCCCTCTGGCTGGGCTCTTCTAAATGGGTGCCAGCAGTACTCTGCACTGTGCTGTGTTTCTCTGTAACAGAGAAAGAGAGTTCCAATGGAAAGTCTCACAATTGCTTCACTCTCTCCCCGACATACAGATTTTCTCTCCCCTTGGTGTGCTGATGCAGCACTGGTGGGAGACAGAGGAGGGGGGTTGTCCACAATGGAAGGTTGTCTTCTCTGCCTTCTTCTGTGCCTCTTTCCTTGATATAATGTTAACACCAGGTACTGTGATAGCTCATCTGATTTTTAGTTCTTCTGAAGGTGCGTTCTTGCTTAGATGGTCGGTGAGTTTGGTGTTCTTGCGGGGGGATGATTGCTGGAAGTTTCTATTTGGTCATCTTGCTCTACCTTTCTGAAAGCTCAAAATTTTATAGATCATCAATTATAACAAATTATTGGCATAAATGTCATGCTAATCCAATTGAAATATGAATACTTCTTAGATAGATCTGGAAAAAATATAGTCTGTGTGGGGTAATATTCAAAATAATTTTTAAAAAATCAAAATTTGGGGAAAATTATAAGAGGTTCATTTAAATACGGTAAGAAATCTAAAAGAGCTATAAAGAAAGGATAAAACATTTTGACTGCACAAATATTTTTTGGTAAATTATATATTAACAACAAAAATGAGTTATGTAGAAAGAATATTTGCAAGAAACATTAGTGATAATGGGCTAATGTTTCTTATAGCTATTATAAATGAATTTATAAGAAAAAATGATTTAAAAGAAAAAATTATATAAATAGGTAAAATTTATAAATGCACAATTCATAGGAAGGAAATCCAAGTGATCTGAACAATATAAATGTGTAAATATACATGTGGAAAATTGTAAAATATATAATTTTAGCTATGAAAAACTAATTTTTATGTATTATATTAGTAAAAATTTCAAAGTGATAATAACATCTAGTGCATATACGGATTTGTGCAAAAGAATATTCCCCTAGACTTTTAGCATAAATGTGAATTGTAATGCTCTTTTTTGGAGGAAGTAATCTGGTAAGGTCTATTAACAGATACTGCCCAGAAATTCTCTTCCTGTGAATTTATGACATAGAAATAAAGGTTTAATATCTCAGATATATGCTCCAAAAAAATCTCTTTTTATAGAATTGTGTTGTAGAAGGAATATATCAGCAAGGGATTGCTCATAAACAGGAAAATAATTGCATATATTGTGTGATATCTATGCATGGATTTTTATGCAGCCATGGGAAAAATAAGTTAAAGTTTACCTACCAAGCTGTTTCCATTATTCAGTGAGAAAATTAAGATGCAAAATAATGTTTATACAATTATCTCACTTTTGTAGGACAAAAGGTGATTTTAAAAAACCTATGTCAAGTGTGAGCATAGAGATATTTGTAAACAAATGAGTGAGTATAAAGGAAGAGGGGAAGGGCATTTGGAGTCTGCTAGTGTTTGTGTTCAGTATATAAGGACATGAAGGGAGGGAAGGATACTAATATCACAAATATGACTTAGAGAACATAAAATTCAGTCTATAGGATCAGGCTCAGTGGCTCACGCCTGTAATCCTAGCACCCCGGGAGGCTAAGGTGAGAGGATCGCTTGAGTTCAGGCTTTTGAAACCAGCCTAAGCAAGAGTGAGACCCCATCTCTAATAGAATAAAAAAAAAAATGAGCTGGGGACATAGTCCTAGTTACTTGGGAGGCTGAGGAAAGAAGATGACCTGAGTTTAGAAGATTGAGCTATGACAATGCCACTGCTTTCTAGTTTGCGTGATAGAGACCTTGTCTCAAAAAAAAAAAAAAAATTCAGTCTATGTTATTGGTTCACCTTGTAAAAATTAAACATACCCATGAGCTAGAAGGTGACATGGATGGACTGAAGCATTGATTTGTCAAGACTGTTACTTCAAAATACATACAGATTTTCTGAATGAAGAAAGGAACAATTTTAGTGAAAAAAGCCAGGAAAACTCAGAAATGACAAGAAGGAAGGGAAAATTGTCACAGCCTGCTAACTTAAACATGCTGGTGCTGGGCTTTTTCTGAGTTAGGGTTATCTCAGCTGATAGGGGAACAGAGATAAGGCAGTGTAAAAAGGGAAGGGAAATGATCTCTGAAGACCTCAGGGAAATCTCAAATGTTGCTTATTGCAATCTGAGCTGGGGTAGAAAAGTGGCTTTGGCCTTCTGGAAGCACCTATAGTTCTAGGATCCACCCTGCTCAACTACATTGCTGCATCTTCTGTTTTTTTAGGTACAGGAGTTTGTGTTTTATATTTTTTATTTGTTAAATTAATTTTTAATTAAAATCATAACTGTATACCTTTATGGGGTACAAGGTGATGATTTGATGTACGATGTGGAATGCTTAAATCAAACTGATTCACATAACCATCACCTCACTTATTTTTTGTGATAAGACATTTAAAATTTACTCTGAGTTATTTTGAATTGTACCCTTGAACTCTGCACATTAGGCGAGATCCCACCAAATATCCTCCCTCCTCCCACCAATCACCATCCCCCTTCCCTTCCTCTCTCTCCTGTCCCCTTCCTCTTGTTAGACTATATTTGTGTTTTATCATTTGTCTGAGTGTGTAAGTGTTTATATATTAGATTCATATTAGTGTGGAGTACGTAGGATACTTTTTTCCCCATTCTTGAGATACTTTACTAAGAAGAATGTGTTCCAACATTTGCTGTTTTAGAGGAATACAATGGATGTCTCACTCTCACTGGTAGTGAGACCTTGTCTAGAGCATGGGTAGGAGTCAGAGTGAGAACAAAATTCCTTATGTGGAAGTGGAAATACATTCCACTGGGGATTCCAGGGATCAGCTGCTGTACGTCCAACCCTTTTGGAACAGTACTCTTATCTTGATTCCTTTTCCATATTATAGCACAGAAGTTCTTGGGCTTAGAGGAAGTCTGCTAAGAAATTGCCTCTCTTAGAAGAATCCAAAGTGCCCACACATAAATACCATAAAAATTGGGAAGTGCCTTGCAATTGGTCACAAGATATATTCTCATGTGTTGCCTGCATGATCCAGTCCTATACTGGACAGATACATATTCCTAGGTCAGCTGGGTCTTGAACTCTAGAGGGATTTTGCAGGTAAGCAGGGGTTGCTGGCCTCTGATAGCCTGGTGGCTCTAGTATCAGATGTTCAGCATATGGGGAGAGGGTAGAGAGAGGTGATGGGTGTCTGTTTTCAGCCTAAATTTGAACCTAACCCAGATAAATGGATGACTTGACAAGCTGATAACATGCTTCATCATAACTGTTGCTCCTCTAAATTATGATAGTAAAGTCTTCTCATAAGTAAAGAGTATCTCCCAAATTTATCTTCTCTCTGGAATTTACTAAATGCTTTTACATATTTCATGTTTTATGATATGCAGCCTTATCTTACAGTCAAATTTTTACAACCTGAGCTTTATACTCTTCATAAATATTTTAACTCAAATAAAGCAAATTTCAAAGGGTTTTATTTCCTCCCATGACCAAAAATATAGCTATTAATCTTTTCTGATTTTATTAGTGCTTCGTAAATATCATAAACAAAATTAAGATTATAAATCTTGGTTTAGGTTGTTATCTTCCAGAATGGCTCTAGTTTATGTTTGAGAAACTTTTAAAATTTCTTAAAAGTACTTAAAAAGATAGTTTATTTGATCTGAAAATTTTTATCTCCAGTTGTGTATCTCCAATTATTTTAATCCCTGATATTTTTTTCACGTCCTAACTGCCTAATTTATCATGTGTGGTTTGTCACAACTGATTATTTCAAATTTCAAGTATTACTCTTCTGTTTCGCCATTTGGAAATGCTTGCTTTGATTCTGAAGCCAACTACCCCCCTTAGGGAAAGATACACACAGGAGAATAATACAATGAAAAAATGTTTTTTTTCCTTTTGTCCATTTAGGCTTAAAGGCATGTACAACTAATTAGGCTCATAAGTTCTAGTTTCTTGGAAGAATAAGGTCTAGAAGAGAACTAATAACTAATAAGAATAACAGTGTGAAATCCTCCAAACTTTGCATGATCATTCTAAATAATTTACTCTCATTATCAGGAACTTTAATAAGAAAACCCACCTATGGAAATTTTCAACTTCCCTGAAGAGTGTCTTTTGTTTGTTTTTGGAATGAAGCAATTCAGACAACAGAGGTATTGCTAATCCAACCCTGCTTGGATTTCATATACTCACAGATTCTCGAAACTGAATTGGTTTTCTCTCTCTTCTACTTTCTCCCACTCAATTATTTGGAACTTACATCTGAACAGAAACATTAAGAGACTATGCTGAGGCTTGGCACCTGTGGTTAGGGTGCCAGCCACATGCACTGGGGCTGGTATGTTTGAACCTAGCCTGGGGCCTACTAACCAACAATGACAACTACAACAAAAATAGCCAGGCATTGTGGCAGGTACCTGTAGTCCCAGCTACTTGGGAGGCTGAGGCAAGAGAATCACTTAAGCCCAAGAGTTTGAGGTTGCTGTGAGCTATGATGTCACTGCACTCTACCGAGGGCAACATAGTGAGACCATCTAAAAAAAAAAAAAAAAAAAAAAAAAGAGAGACTGTGCTGAATGCTAAAGTTGCAATTACTTCCTGAATTTCACCCTACTGTTTTCTTTAGCCCAAAAACTATGCTAGAGAATTGATATGGTTTAGGGAAATGATAAAAAATAAATGAAATCTACTTGGATTAATTATTAGATACTAGTTCATTAGGAACTATATTTACTAATCAGAAACATCTTCAGAAGAATCTTGGATACTGTTAGATAGCAAACTACAAAATACTTTAGTGTATCCCAAATCATTGAATCCACTGGTACTTTAAGGAGATTAATTGGCATCCTTAATTAAATGTCTTGTTTCTTTTTTTAATTATTAAATGATAGCTGTGTATATTAATGCAATCATGGGGTACAGTGTGATGTTTTCATATACAATTTGAAATATCTTCATGAAACTGGTTAACATAGCCTTCATGTCATTTTCTTAGTTATTGTGCTACGATGTTTATATTCTACTTTAAGGAAGATTCACTTATACCCTTGAAAGATAATCCACAGAGGTGATCCCTTCAGTCTAAATGTCTTGTTTCTGACCAAAAAGGCAAGTTTAGTTTATAAGCCATCTTCAAGTCTGCCTGCCTCTTTACATTACTGGCATTTGGTTTCATAAGCTTATTTTGCCTGCAGATGACAATAATTCCTTTTTCTATATCTTTGTCTTAAAATAAGGTCTTAGTGAGAGCGGTGGGCACCTCAGCCCCTCAACACACTCAACTTCCTTCTTGTTTGAGTCATTTATTCTCTTTCTTTTTGTAAATACTAGTAAGGACACAACATGTGGACACCACTGTGTAGGTGATACATAGATAACTTAAGCTATTTGGAGATAGTTTCTTTATGAATTTTTCTCAGGAACAATTAAAGACAAATAAAGTACATAAGAGCTATGCCTGTAAGTATTATAGGAGCAAGAAAATGACAAGGATATGAGAAAGAAATGGGTGAGATCTTAAGGGATTCAAGAGGAGGGAACAACTGCAGTCAGTAGACTGGGGACAGTTTCCTAGAGAAAGTGAAGGTAGGTAGGTCATCTCCTGTATACAAACTACACAAACACATGAACATACACACAAATACAATGCTACTTTCCTTTGTAGTTATTGCCTTATTGTTTTCCTCCCATAACCACACTGACTATTTAGTCATGAGTCCACTGCAGCCAGTGTTGACTGGTCTGTTCTTACCACCATATGAGATGGTTCCATCCAAGTGCCAGCTGGTCTGCTAATTGATACTATCACTTGGTTACTTTCTAGTTTCAATTTCATTTGCATTCTCTCTTGCACCTATCACTTCTGTTCTCCCTTGATTTCCCAAATATATCCTCTCCTGATTCTATTACCCTTCTGTGCATTGTTCTTGAGGCTGTTTTTTTTTGTTGTTGTTGTTAGTCTTGACTGGATGACTTATTTAAATGTTGACATACTGATTCTACTTGTAATTCACTCTGTATGTCCTCTCTAAGTGAGCTGATTCAGCCCCATGGCCTCAATTGATATCTTCACCCCAATGTATCAATCTTAAGTGCAAGGACTATAGAACATTAACACCTATCAGCCTAAAGTATTGGTATAGGTTGGGTTCCCCAAAAAGAACACTAAAATTTTGCATTAGCACATTTGTTAAGAAATGCTCTTTGGAAAATCTGAAGAAGAAGGAAAGAAGCGTTTAGGGGCAGAAGGAGAAGTTGGAATGTAATTCATTCAGAAGGCCTCAGCTAACCTCTAAGGAGCTCTGGAGCTGGGATGGTCCTTCAGTATCATCCCTAGTTAGGGAAAAGGAGCTGGGCCTTTATTCTCCTTAATTGATCAGCATTGGAGACAGGCTTGGGAGCGTGACTTGAGTGAGAAGGCAGCCAGAGCACTACCAGAAGTTTGGAAAGTTAAGTCCTTTGATCCTGAAGGGGAATCTGGGAAGCTTAGCACTAAATTTATACATTGACACCTTAACCTCCAATGTGATAGTATGGAGGTGGGGCCTTTGGGAGGTAATTAGATTTAAATGATGTCATGAGGGTGGGGCCTCCACTACAGGATTAGTGTCCATATCAGAACAGCAAGAGAGAACAAAGCATGTGTGCTCTGTATCTCAGTTACGTGATATGTCCACTACAGACACTTAATATGTTCTATAACTGTGTCCATTACTATTCCTTTTCTTTTTTTTACATGTGTTGAATTTCTCTCTCATATAGTAACCTATCCCAGATCCAAAAGGGAGGGCCACTGAGTCTCCTCACTTGGTCCTCATTAGTAGCTAATTCAAAACCCATGTCTCTCCATCCTTCATCCTTAAATCTCCTCTCTCCCTTTCCACCCCACCACTGGCGCCTACTGCGGGGAAACTGCCCCTCATCTAAGCCTCTTAATTGCTACCACAGACTCATGTCTTACTTCCTAACTATCCTTTACCTCCGTGGTAAGATTTCTATGATGTAAAATTAACCATACCCAGCTTTCATTAGGTCAGTCTCTCTCCATTGTTTTCTATATAATGTTGATCCTCCTCATCACAGTATGAAATTTTGCCAGCCTCTTTGGAAGCCCACAATCCCATCATTCAGAGGTGCTTACTGCCCTTATCAGGCTATTTCCTATCACTGTGCCTCTGATTATGATGCTCCTTCTTCCTGGAATATTGTCATCCCATGCCCTTGCCACTTGAGAAGGTCTATTCATCTCTAAGAGTCTTAGCTCAGCAGGAACCCTTCATGAGACCTTCATTGGCTGCTTTTATCCTTCTGGAGGCATTACCTTCTTCATCTTTATTAATGACACTACCATGCCACAACATAGCATTACCTTTATATCTTTAATTCTTCATTATACTTTTTGCATCCCTGTCTATCTGTTTTATCATTTGTATTTTTGAAGGCAGAAATGATGTCTGATTTATTTCTCAGGAGCATGGAAAAAAACACTAATTCATGATGAATGCAAAGATGGCTAAACAGAGAGGAGGATCCAGTTGCTAACAGTGGGATGAATGTGAACAACAAAAAACAAAATGAAAAGGCTTGGTTTTCTGACTTTATTCAAAAAATACCCAAGAGCCTTATGTTAGGGAAGAGATAATGTGAAATACTCAGGCTGGAGAACAGAAAATGAGGATCCACTGGAAAAACAAGGCACAGAGGAGATTGAGGCTCCTAGTGAGGGCTTTACTAAAATGGCTAAGCTTCGTGAATAGTCTGTGTGAGAGGCAGGCGAGCCTTGGGCAGGCTGCATGAGCTGCGCAGATAAAGGCATTTTAGAAACTGGAGGACCAATGGCAGAATCAGTGACAGTGAGGCAAGGAGGAAAGGAACATTATAGAATTCAAAATTTTGGAGATGAAGCAGTTTGGGGTTATGACAAAGTCCCAGGCACAGTCCTAAATGTAGGCAGTTTAAGGGGACGGCAATGAAGGTAAGCTCATTTTCACTCCAGAAATTTAAAGTCTTTGCAGTCAGGGCATGAGGTAACTTATTATCAGCATGACTGTTCACCCGGGTTTCCATGGGCCCATCCGGGGTTCAGCCTGCTTTTTTAGAATAATTATTCCTGACATTTCTTTTACTCCCAAAAGTGTATCCTTATTTAGATGATAAATTATATGGTCACTATAGTTTTATTAACCTCTTTAACAGCATGATAATGTTAATACTTAGTGCAGCAGAGATAAACCTTTCCTTCTGGACTTTAGGGGAAAAATGAGGCTGTCAACATTAGAATTAATATGTAGTAGAAGATTTAAAGAATGTCTAATTGAATTTCAGTACCTTATATTAATATACAAAGTCTTAGATTCTCTGTAGTAGGGGTTCTGCCTTTTTAAGTTTTAAAATATAGAGCACATTTTTAAAATTATCATAGCTTAACATGTAGCTAAATAATTTACCCTTAAAGAAGAGTCTCAACTTTGGGGTATTCGCAAATATCATTGGAGCATTACACAGGGGAGAGAACACAGGCTGGAAATCGAAGGCCCTAGGTCTGCTTCTTCTCAGCTAACATGAAAATAACGAAATTAATTATTCTCTATAAGCCCATTTCCTCCCTGGTAAAAGGGGATAATAATATTCATGTGACCTCTCACAGGAGTTGTGGTGAGCACCCAATGAAATAATGGAAAATTAAAAAACTTGTGCTAATGTAAATATATGAAGTATCCTTTTAAAAAACAAAATACAAAAAAGAAAATTCCAGGGGAGTTGTTAGAATTTTAGTTCTGGATTAACTTGAATATTTTTGTATAACTCTATAGTTAGCAAATAAATATATCACCATTAATATATAAATAAATGAATTGCCAATGACTTCCAAACTCATTTCATAAAATAGAATGTAGGGAGAATAACTGGGAATAACTTAAAACCACAGTTACCTTGTTAGAAATCTGTCTTCTCATTTTACATGAAAAATAGAGCAATTAGTGAACCAATGGACTGATGAGAAAATGAGGTAATTTTTTGCGACAGAAATATCCAATTCATTCTTTTATAAGCGTTTTAACTATTAAAACCCCCAACCTAGCCATCAGAAGGTCAACTGTTTTATAGATTAACTCACTGAATCCGTGTCAGAGGTTAGAAACTCTCTGGTGAGAACAGCTGTTGGTCATTTGTCTTTCTACATCAAAGAGATGCAGGAAGATTCTTTAGTAAATGAGGGAGACATTAAGGAAATGAAATTAGTTCCTGGTATAAAGAAATACATACATACCACAACACTAGTTTCCCTATAGTGAAAGTAGGAAGTATGAGAAATTAATTGGAGCAGTAAAGCTTCCTAGAAAATGTTACTGATGGTGACACAAGTAAGACTATTTGATTGCTTTAGGTTATATTCAGGACAATTTATTCTAAGTTTGCAAATATATCAAAAATGATATTTACAAGTTCAGTTGTAACTTTATATTGGAAAATAATTTTTCATGCAAAATATAGATTTTTTTCAGGGAGTAAACTCAACTTTAATTGTTCAAATGAGGCCTTTTGTTTTTGCACAGAGTTTGTAGTAAGTTGTAGCCTAAAAGAATTTAGACTTTGGGAAAATTAATATACTTTTCTAAGAAAATGAATATATTTTAAATTCCAACTTAATGCCCAGGACTTGTCTAGACATATTACATGGATTATGCCATTTAATTCTCATAGTTATTTAGTAGGAAGCAGGGATCATTCGCACCTCCACTTTTTATTAAGAGAAGATATATCTAGGTTAAGTTAGAAGCAAGGGATGGTAGGTAGAATTGTCAAGATCCTTGTCACCTTTCCCCTGTTCCAGTCTGCTAGTTATTTAATCAGACACATATCTAGGTGGTATTATAAAGGGACTTTGCAGTTGTAATTAAAGCCCCAAGCCAGTTGACCTTAAGACATAGAGATTATCCAAATGGGCCTGATCTAATCACATGAAACCTTTAAAAGGCAGTTGTGGCAATCAAGAGACAGTTGAAGTGTGAGGAGTTTGCTCTTGCTGCTTTGAAGAAGGAGGGGGCATATGAGTGTGGGCAGTCTCTGGGAGCAGAGAGTAAATCCCAGCTGATAGCCAGAGAACAAAGGAAGACCTCAGTCTTACAACCTAGCAATTAATTCATAAGAACTAACAACCCAAATTTTGGCATTAGGAGACCCTAAGCAGAGGACCCAGTTGAGCCATGCCAGATTTCTCATCTACAGCCCAGTGAGATGATTAATGGGTATTCTCTCAACTTGCTAAATTTGGCATTTGGAACGGTAGCAATAGAAAATGTATACAGAAGTTCAAAGTTATAGTAAGCAACATTGAAGATTTAACCCGTTCAGTATAGACTATTGTGATGAAAATAGATAATAAGCTGATTGATTTGAAGACATTTTATTCATTACTTTTATATTCACTCACTCATTCTTTTAGCTACCAAATATTTGTTGGCTACCTTTTATATGGTATGCCTATTGCCCTAAGGGCTATAGAGATAAAAATCCAGTTTCTTTCCTCAAAGTGTTCACAATTTAAAGGCTAGGGGCAGAAAAGCAAGTGAGGCAGTACAATGCAGTGTGTCTTTTAAATACTGTAAAAAGATAGGTGAGAGGTTATGGTAGCACATTGCTGTTAGTCTGATCTTATTTTTTTACCATGTCTCCTGTGGTAGGCAGATAATGTCCCCCAAAGATATTTTTGTTCTAACTCTCAGAACCTATAAATGTATTGTGTTACATGACAAGTGGAAGTTAAAGATGTGGATGGAATTAAGGTTGTTAATCAGCTGACCTTAAGAGGGTGATTATTCAGATTACTTAGGTGGGCCTAAGGCAGTTACAAGCATCCCATAGTCTCATACCAATGGGGGGGTTAAGGATGGATCCCATCACGGTTTTGTTGTATGTTTGTTTATGCAGGGAGTTGTGGTTTCACTGTTTTTGACTTTTGTCAGATTCTTACCCACCCATAAGTGGGTAAAGTGACACTGTCCTTTTTTTCTTTATTAAATCATAACTGTATACATTAATGCATTTATGGGGTACAATGTGCTGACTTGATATACAATGTGGAATGCTTACATCTAACTGATTAACATAACCATCTTACTTATTTGTTGTGGTAAGACATTTACACTCCATTCTTCATAGTTTTGAAATGTTTCATTGCATTATGCACTCTCGGATCAGCAGCTCCTGACATTTACCAGCAGGGATGTGTTGTGGTCTCTTTTCCAGGAAAAGCCAGCATTCTATTTGTGTGAGATGTTGTTCATAGTGAAATGAGTAAGCAGTGTATTTATACGTGGTGAAGATCAAGATATTAATGACTGAAAATACAGAATGTCTGATAATGCTGTAAATCCATTTATGTCAACAATGCCTTACTTTTTTCTCATGATACAAAACCAAATGGAAAGAAGAGGCAACATAATTTGTCAGTAGCTGAGATAGAGGAAGAACTGGTATGGTAGTGCCAGGTTTTGAAGGAAATAATGAGGACATTTTCACGAGTTCAGAGACCTAAGAAAAAGAATTCATAGAGGTGGAAGTTGAAATTATTCACTTTGAGGAAGTGAGTGAAGAGGAAGAAGAAGATAGGAATGGAGAAGGAAAGCAAAATATGGAGCCCAGGAGGAGACGACCACGGCCAGTTGTTATAATAGAGTGGCCTACCAGGTAATGATAACGGGAGGTCAGGTTAGATAACGGCACCATCAGGAATGACATGGAACTCACAGCTGATAAAGGGTCAGGGGCGAGAATCAGCTCATATTCTGAGGACATGACCAGGAGTAGGGTTGAGAACAGAACCCCAAACACCACTGGATGCTTTCCAACTATTTATTGGTAATGAAACGGTGGATGCAATTATCAAGTTTACAAACCAGAAACTGCATCTAGTCCAAGAGTTTGGTAAGGACATATTCATCCAGTATTGTGGCTATTTTGTAAAAGGAAAAATATCAGGACTAATTGGAATTCTTCTCCATTGTGGTGTAGATAGCCATAATAGAGACAATATCTGAGCTATTTTCAGTGATGAGAATTTTCCAGTTTATCATGCTATATATTTAGAACAGAAAAGAGAACCTTACTGAAATATGTACAATTTGATTATGCTACAACATGTGAAGCTCACAGACAGCATAAGTTTGCTCCAGTTTGAGAAGTTTGGAATATGGCTATAAATAAACTCTCCCTTTACAACAATCCTCATAAGTCTGACACTGTCGATGTTTTTCCAGGGGAGCTGGTGTGTCAAACTTTACATACCAACCAAACCTGGGAAGTATGAAATTGCAGCGAATCTTTTGTGTGATTCTCCTGCAAATTTCTATTTTGTGGCAGAGAAATCAGACAGCCTTCTGAGAAATCACAATAGTGGCTCTGAGATTGTAAGAAGACAGGTTCAGAATTGTCATTTGAATTAGTCCAGAAGAAACGTTACCCTGGACAGACAGTTTACCTCCATCGCCCTGGCTTTTGACTAACTTCAAAAGAATATATCTGATAGGTTGGGCAGAGGAACTCCGAAAATGGAGCCAGCATAGGCCACTCCATCTTGAGCATAAGGCACTCCATCTCGGCCGTTCTGTGACCTCTGCTAAAACCACCTCCTTCTGGGACCCAGCCAGGAGGAAACTAGCTGACACAATGGCTCCAGGAGAGGCTAACACCAAAGGAACAGAACGGTCTCAGTGAGACGCCAGCTGGAACGTACCTGGCAATAGTCACTAGCACACCAAAGTCACACTTTCCCCCTCCTACCATACCTAAAACCTTTGAAAGAGAAGCTCTCTTGTTCTTCTGGGCTGATGCCTGTTGAGTCTCAGCCTGCCTTCACCGAGGTGCCAAATAAACTTTAGCTATTGCTCTACATTGGCTTTGTGACTCGATTAGGTCAACCACTACTTGCAATAACCACGCTCGGTACTGTTCACAATGATAAAGGGGATTTACTTCTTGAACTTAGGGCAGCATTGATGAAAACGTCTCCATCTGATACAGTAAGATTTCCCATTCTCCCAGTGTGACAATAACAGGTTATGTTCCAAAGACAGAAGAGGTAGTTATAGTACTTTCTACACAGCATGAAGATATGACAGTGACAGATTACAAGCCTGATGTAACCCACTTTTATACTGCTACTAAAGCAGGTGTTGTCACCCTTGATAAGTGCTCGAGAACACAGTCCTGCCACCGACGAACTTGGCGTTGGCCACTGGCAATTTTCTTCAGTGTCATTGACATTGCAGCATACAATTCACATGTGACTTTTCAGGAAACAAATAGCCACTGGTGGCAACTTCATTCAAAGAAACAATTAGGAAGAAAATACTTTTTTAAAGATTTGGCACAATAGCTCTGTGGAAAAAATGTAAGAAGGCATACCCCCAAATGTGCTTGGTCTCCTCAAAAAATATACAACGGCAATGAACCTTTGTGGACACGAGAGCAATCAAGGACAAGGGGCGGTGACAAGAGGAATGTTCATACTGACCCAGAAGGAACAGCTACAAGACAAGCAGTGAAAAGATCACCAAAAAAAGGTCACTGCTCCCTTTGCCCCATGGGAGAGACTGGAAATATATGAAGTGTGCAGTGAGGGCACGCTGTGAATCCAGCAAGTACATCTGTCCCAGCCACACGTCAAAAGAAGAAAATACAGTGAAAAGAACATGCAGAGAATGTGATTACAGTGCTGTTGAGTAAGTTGTACAATGATACAGAAAACATATAGGCTTTTCACAAAAGTATAGTTCTAGTTACTGAGGAGTTGGGGACTGCCCCCCACTGGTGTTCACTGGGCACTGAATTGGCGTTGGTGTGTGACAGCTGGGAGTGGAGCAGCAGAGGAAGTGATAGTGATGTGATGTAAGAAGGACCAGGCGGCCAATGATGGCTTTGGATTTAGAGGAAGGGGCCACAAGCCAAGGCCTCTAGAAACTGGAAAAGACAAGAAGATGGCTTCTTCCCTGGAGCCTCTGGGAAGGAACACGGCCTTGTCGATAACCTAATTTCAGCCTAGTGAGAACCACTGTGGCCTTCTGACCTCCCAAAGTGTAAGATAACAAACTGGTGGCATTCTAAGCCAACACATTCATGATTGTTTGCTATTGCAGCGATAGGAAATGAACACGTTTCCTGAATTTCCCTGGAATGAAATGAGTAGGAGCCGAGAGGGATAATGCATTAGAGGGGTTAGAGTTTCCTTAATATTCAGGAGACCGTCTTTAAACATTCAGTGTCTGTGATAAAACAACTGAGTATAAAAAAGTGCAAATCATAGGAGAAAAACATGGATAAATTTAACTTCATCAAACCAAACACTTCTGTTCTTCTAAAGAAACTATGAAGAAATTGAAAACCAAAGCTGCAGACTGGGAGAAAATATTTACAAACATACATTCGATAAAGGGCTTGTATCCAAAATATGTAGGGCTCTTAAAAATCAGTACTGAGAAAACAAACAATACAATTTAAAAATGAGAAAATAGGTAACACAACAACTAAATAAGTGAGGTGAACGCTATGTTAACCAGTTTGATTCAAACATTCCAAATTGTATATAAAATCAGCACATTGTACCCCATAAATGCAGTAATGTACACAGTTATGATCTAATAAAAAAACACAATTTTTTAATTCTTCCCCAAAGAAGATGCACGAATAAGGACACAGAACACATTTCACTTCATTAATTATTAGAGAAATGCAAATTAAAACCATAACGAGACACAACGATACACCTAGAATGGCTAAAACTAAAAAGATTGATAATGCTAATGTGGTTGAGGATACGGAGTAACTGTGACTTTCAAACGTTGCTTGTTGGGAATATCAAATGGTATAACTTTGGAACACAGTTTGGAAGTTGCTTGTAGGTTAAGTACATATTTACCCCCTGACCCAGCAAGTCCCCTCCTACTTATTTATTCAAAACATATACATATCCATATGTTCAAAATAAGGTCTAGATGTGGATGTTTACATCAATTTGATTCATAGTCAAACCTTAAACAGCCCATGCTGGGGAATGGGTAATCAAGCTATGGGGCATCCGTATGGTTGAATACCAGTTGGTAACAGAGAGGAACGAAGTGCTGATTCACACCGTGGTGAATCTCAAAACATTCTGCTGACTGAAAGGAGCTAGACAAAAATGACCACCTGTTGTATGCTTCCATAAGACATTCTAGAAAACACAAACTAGATGAAAAGCAGGTAAGTGGTTGCCGTGGACTGAAGATAGGGGCGGTGATTGCAAAGGGGCTTGAGGGAACTTTGGAGGATGATAAAAACATTGCATATCTTCTTTGTTGTGGTGGTTACATAACCATTCATGTTTATAAAAATTAATTTATCTGTACACTTAAAAAATGTTGCATATAAATTTAAACTTCCCCCTCCCCCATAAAAGAAAACACAGCACTTGGTTTCAACAAGGGACTGACCAACTTCCCAGATATCATTCCTTCTAAGAAAATACGGTTTCTTAAATACATAAGGGTTAAACTTTCCAGTTATGGCTCAGGCATTAAAATTCAGCTTCGGTATGCATTTCCTTGTCTGGTCTATTGAATCAATGTAAGACTTAAAAAGAATATTTTAATTAAATATAAGAACCCAGAGATGAATTAAGATAGCCTAAAAGCAAAACAGGAAATGTTCTCACATCATTTTCATGAAAGAAATGAACTCAGATAAACAGCTTGATGCGCAGTGAATAGCATATTGAGAATTACACAATGGCGTGCTAAAATGAGTGTAATTTATCTTGCTCAACATTCAGAAATAGACTTTTAAAGGACTTTTTTTTTTTTTACTAAAAAGAGGAACATTTTCATGCCTCTAGAGTACTCTAAGCTCCTCAGAGAAAAATGGTAAGTACAGGGTATTATTATTTCATGAGCTTTGGGCTTACTTTGACAGTCATTAGAATTGTTCCATTTTTAAGATGCCGGGACTGGCTCCATAAAGTGTATCTTTTGTACGTGCGTTTGTAATTCATTAGAAGCACACACATTGATTTTGGAAGATGCCCTTTTTAGAGATGTGGGCACTGAACTTGCCAGAAGGCAACTGTTTTGCCTAAATTACTTGGTACCATCTGAGGGCATAGGAAGGGTCACTCCAAACAGGAGCACTTGGCTTCTGTATCAAAATAGGGTCTCAGCAACTTTCATGGAGTTCATGAATTATTTACCTGAGGGAGATTTTTGAGAATTTTATTTTGCAGTTAGCTCTTCTGAGGATATAATTGGGCAAGGAATGATCATCCTTACCTCTGATTTTATAGAGAAGCCTGTACGTTGTAATAGGAAAAGCCATTAGGTTAGGAAAAGCATACTTTTATTTCACTTACAGATTTTATAATCTAAAGAAAAAAAAAGCCCAATCCAATTATTGAATAAGTACAGCGTATTTCGTTTGTCAATGCAGTATGCTTCTCACTATTTTAATAAGCATTTCCTCCTCTTCCCTTGGGGGTTGGTGAGTGCAGTCAATAGCCGTAAACCTTGAAGATGGGACAGGATGTTTCATCTCATTAAGGTGCCACGTAACCAGAGTTCCTTCGTCCTTCTTTTAACATCTGGTTTGTGCTCCTCAAATATGACCTTTAAGGCCTTCGTGGCTTTGCACACACATCGCACGTCCCCAGGGCACATAATTAAGTAGGTCACATGCTTCCTATTGCATATCAGGGCTTGCCTTTCAACATGCGTTCCCTCCGTTCCACTGTGGGAAAATTCTCTTTTTTCAGAAGACATTCTTGGATAAGTTCTTGGCATTTACCACAGAAAAAAATGTCCTTGCTATATTGTGGGAATCGTTAAGGTCATTTGGGATTTCAGTAGTTCTGAGAATAATTGGTCTTACATGTTTTTCTTTTTTTAAATAAATACTCTTCTTTTTAAAAAAAATTTTAGATGAAAATAAGGATACAAAATAAGGTTACATAGTTTGCTCTTGTAAGGTAAAAATCCGAGCTGTAGTTGTGTCCTTCACCCAGGGTGTGTGCCATGGTCTCAGATTTTTTAAAGTGTGGAGTCCACTTATACTAATTAGTGTTGCCTTGTGCTTGTGTTTCTAGAGGTATAATAAAGCTCACCACAGAGAGAGGAGTTTCAGGTGTACCCTTTACCAATTAAAGTGTGTCTTTTTTTTTGAGTAATGCTCTCCATATCACAATAAAAATAAAACCACTCAAATGTGTTTTTTATAATCTTAGACATTAAGAAATTGGTTTGCATAAATGCATATGTATCTGGTAAAGTTTCTATTAACTCCTTTTGGAAGCAGTATTTGCTATGCATGCTATAAGATTTTGCAATCAAATAAATAAGAATGCTAAAATAGTTTATAATTGTGTTTTCATAACTTTAATAACTGAGGGCGAATTTTTAGCAACAAGATAAGGTTTCAATTTGCAGACTATAACTATTGAATTGTAAAAGATTTTAAAACATCTAGTATGAGTAGATTTTTTTCCTCTCTTTTGAAATTTATTTATTTTTTAAATTGACAGATAAAATTACATGTATTTAGTATCAGTAGATTTCAAAGAAAACCAGGATTAGTGGCTCTGTCCCTCTACCCCATTGCCACAATCTTTGTCTTTTGTAAATTAAGTAAATTTTCTCTGCCCAAGTAATCAACTGGATTAATCCAAGATGAAGCCTTTGTGTCCTAATTAATGGGCCCGTTTAATTAAGTTGGATTGCTTGACTACTGACTTGCCTCTGAGTGAAGCCAATCAAGAGATATCAACAAAATCCAATTGAGTTTTCCCATGATGCCCACATTAAGAAATCAATAGCAGATGAGATGGTGGCAATGTAGACCCAGAACCCTACCAAGCAGTGCTTCTGGGATTCCATGTACTTTCAAATCACCTTAAGATCTGGTTAAAACAGGGATTCTGATTCAGTCATTCTGGGATGGGGCCTGAGAGTCTTCATTTCTAATGAGTCCTCAGGTGATGGTGATACTGTTTGGTGTGAGGAACCATCTTTTGAATGGCATCCTCCTATCACTGTTTACTATCTGGATAAGTACCATGGGTTGGCACACGGTGCTGTGACACCACTCAAGGCTGAGATACCTCCTTTTGATGCAAAGAAAGGAATTCCCAAGGGAATTGGAGTAATGCATTGGGTTCCAAAATACATCTGGATTCAAATACTCTAGTTTGGCTTCTCTCCTTTATCCCCTGCTAGAACTATTGACCTCAGGAGAAATGGCTGGTATGATTTTGCTGTAAAATGTTATTGGTTGACAGTGACAAATGGAAAATATTAGCCTAAATGTACTATGGACATAGTTGCAAAGAATGATTTACTTGGGGGTGGGGCAGAGGTAGGTTGGGGTTTTGCCAGACTCTGTTTGTGTCTGTGTGCATGCTGTGTACGCTCACATGTGGATGTCTACTCTTAGTTGAGTGGTATTGGGCTGCAATGGGCTTCTTACTTTTCCCCTATAACATGGACTGAAGCTTTCATTTCCAACCTTCTCAAATATAAGACCTCCTTTTTTTTTTTAAATTAAATCATAGCTGTGTACATTAATGCAGTCATGGGGTACAGTGTGCTGGTTCTATACACAATCTGAAATATTTTCATCAAACTGGTTAACATAGCCTTCATGGCATTTTCTTATTGTGTTAAGACATTTATATTCTACATTTAGAAAGTTTCACCTGTACCCTTGTAAGATGCACCATAGGTGTGGTCCCACCAATCACCCTCCCTACACCCTACCACCACCTACCAACCCACCCCAAACATTCACCATTACCCAAATTATACCCCATGATTTGGGGTATGGGGGTGTGGGTGGTATGGGGTGTAGTAGTTTGGGTGGTGGGAGGGTGATTGGTGGGATCGCGCCTATGGTTCATCTTATAAGGGTACATGTGAATCTTTCTAAATGTAGAATATAAGGC
>CAUYQV010066765.1:0-12805 GCA_963574575.1 Galagoides demidoff
ACAATGATTAACCAAATGATATGAAAGTTATGTTAACCAGCTTGATGAAGATGTTTCAAATTGTATATGAAACAGCACAATGTACCCCATGTTGGCATCAATGTACACAGAAATCAATTAATTAAAAAAAAAAAAAAAGAAATAGGGTACATCAAGAATTAATGAAAACTGGTAATAAAGTAGCTTAGGAAAATGTCATCATGTAAGTTAAGTATACTAAAAAGCAAAGTGTAACCTTCTTCTGCAAAAATAAAATGCAAGAAAAAATATAGTGGAAATTACCTCATAATAAAATACAGTGTTATATTTCTAAAATACAACAATATGACCTAATTAAAGAAAAATTAAAAGCAAACAAAAATATGTTGAATCATAAAAATATATTAATAATGATTTGACTAATAGGAAACTGTATTGTTTAGAAAAAGAAGACAAGAAATAAAATAAAAAGAAAAGAAAAAAATATTGTTCTATCTGTCAGTGTCTAATCAGGAGACAAAAAGTGCACAGTGATTTGAAAGGGACATGTTTAATAAAAAGAAATATTAACAATATACAGGAAAATAGGTATTAAGGGCAATTTTTAAAAGTGCTCTAAAATTATCTCTAAAGTTGAAGAAAGGAAGATAGCTTGAAGTGAGTTCTCTTCCCCGAAGTTGTTACTCAGACTCCTTGGGAGGTGTATTACAGCAGCCTGCTAGGTTGGGGCAGAGGGGCTGTGCTGCTCTGCTCAGAGTGGGTCCCCATGGTGGACTGAGCCTGGTGAGCAGGGAGCTTTGCACAGGGACTAGAAGCTCCTCCTCACTGTGCTGCTGGCCTGAGGCTGATGGGTGGGAGACTGTGGCTGGACCTGTTAATCAGAACAGCACACACTGTGATGCCATCTGACTGAAGGTGATAGACAAGGAGCTGTGAGCTGAGCAGCGAGCATAAAACCCTCATTAGGAATCTTCATGCCGAAGATAGTAGTCAGATCCTCATTTCGCTCATTGTAAGTAGCCATGATTGGTCAGCAGGGAAATGGAGGGCAGGGCTGGCCAGGAGGCAACCCTGTTGGGTGTCAGTGTTTCAGAGCTGGTGGAAGGGGATCTAGCAGCCAGGATAGGCCCGTGGGGAACTGGTTGGCAGAAGCTGTGCAGGCAGCGAGCCTAGGGCAGGAGTAAATGGCAGCCAGCAGGCAAGCATGGGTGGGTATTCACTGCCGGGTGCTACACATAGCCACAAGCCAAGGAAAGCACCAAGGAAGAGGAAGAAAACTGCCTTTCTTATCTCCTTCAGGGTCCCTCTGTCCCCCTTTACGGATAACGCTTACCACTGTGATGACTGGCAATGGAGAAACACGGCAGTATCACAAGGAGGGCAAGGAAAGGAGAGTTGGCACCTGGGAGGCATGAAATGAATAATAGGTGTAATTTTAAATGTCAGTTAGGTGCGGTTTAATTTATAGATTTAATGCAATTGCAATTGAAATAAAAATTCAATTTTGGGAGAATCTGTCAGAAATATATTAATGTCAATCTAGAATGACAAACTTAGGCATGAAATGAAGAGGCCTTAAAAAAAATTCCTGTCAATGTGACATGATACAATCCTGGCTCAGGTTTATTCTACCAGGGCAGCTCTGTTTTCATCTGTTTGCACTTGCAAATGCTGTATAGTCTTAGTTTGATTAAAAAAAGGATTCTGCCATCAAAAGAAAGCATTTGAAAACGTATTTGACAAAGTTCAAACAGTTGTAAATACGATAAAAACTAAAAAAATAAAAGAAGGTCTTAGGCTTGGCAACCATTAAAACATGTGTAATTATCTTAAGTAAAATGTGGGAATATTTATTCAAGAATAAATAGGTTGGGCAGTGTCTGTGGCTCAAGGAGTAGGGCACCACCCCATATGCTGGAGGTGATGGGTTCAAACCCAGCCCTGGCCAAAAACTGCAACAACAATAATAACAACAACAAAAGAATAAATAGGTGATTGTGAAAAACTGATTGCTTCAATAATAGACACATTATAATGAACAACTTGATGTATATTGCAAATGACAATGGATATTTTTGTTTTTCAACAAAGGGTGCTGGCATGATTCAGGAGGGCATTTTTTAAATGTAAATTTATATTCTTATATCACTGAAGAATTTAATTCCAAAGGAGTAAAGAAAAAAAATTAAAAAAATACAAGCTAAATAATAATAAGGTATACTTTAAAATAATAAATGATGCCGGAATTTCGTCTTGCCTCTTGGCTGGCTCCCCAAATCTGATACTGTACTTGCAGGTTCTTGGTCTCAGTGATTTGAAGAATAAATCCGCAGACCACACATCAGTGGCAAGACAGAATTTTTTTATAGAAAAAGAATACAAAAACACTAAAGTTTCTAGTAGGGTGAGAAAAGCTTTCTCCGTTTTTCTCTCCATCTCTCTCCATTTAGCGGTATATATAGGTGCATGGGTTCCTTCTATATGAGGCCAGGAATGAATGGACACAGTCTCTTCCACTGGGGCAAGGTGAATGAATGTACTAATGAATAAACATAGTTCCTTCTTCTGGGGCAAGGTGAATGAATGTACTAATGAATGGACACAGTCCATTCACAGAACTGAGGCCTAGGAAACTTACATGAAATTGACCTAGGCATAAGAAATAGGGGTTCCGTATTCAGTCATAAGTGTAAACGGGAAGGAGACACCAAGGTGCCTGTGTCTCCCCAACAGTTGTCCGGTCCTTTTGGCTAGTGGAGCCTCTGGTGGGGAAGGGAGGCTCCCCACCCCTTGCGTACGCTCCAGCCCGCTGGTTCCTCTGCCGGCTGCCAGGGCACCAACACCACCAAAGCGGAGGCAGCGGGTCCTCCAGTCCAGCTGGGTTGAGCTGGTTGGGGCTCCACCTGTCTTGTATCATCAAGAGTGGAAATGGAACATTCCTAACACAAAGAAATTATAAATAGCTGAGGGGATGAACAACCTAATTACACTTTTTCATTAACTCATATTGTATGTCTGTATGAAAACATCACATGCACTGTATAAAGATATATGACTATTATATACCAATAATAATTTTAAATAAAAATAAATGGATATTTATTAAAACTGGAGAGTGAGTAGAATTTTAAACATTAGAAGAAATGTATACCCTCACAAGGGGAATGAGGACATAATGTCTCCAAATATTAAACGCTTTTCAATATCAAATGTTAAGGAAAAAAAAAAGAAAAGAGACTTTTGCAATCACAAAATGGAAATAGTCTTGACTTTTAAGTGAGTTTCTGTAAAATAAAGAAGGGAAATTATAAAAAATTCTAAAACTTCCATAAATAAATGGAAATTACTATACATTTGACCAAAAAAAAAAAAAATCCGTGAGGAGCATAGATGCTAATAAAACTTTGTAATGATAATTAAAATAGTTATAATTAAGTCAGCATATATTAAGTAAATGAACAAAATGTGCAATTTTGCTGCCAACTATGCTAGATTAGATACAGTAATTGATACGTGGCAAGATCTAGCTGAGATGAATAAGCCACCATGTAACTATCAAAATAATTTTAAAATATATGGTTAAATGGAAAATTCTTTCTTTAAACATAAAAATGTAGTACTATAAATGTATTAAATGTAGAAGGACAATTTCTTATGTTTCTACTATGGAATTTTGCAAATATGAAATATTTACAGGCAAGATGTCAGGGACATTTTCACTGAGGAGTTGAGGGAGAACGGAACCTAGAAGTTCGCCATATTAAAGAAGAAATAAAGATTTTCCTTTATGAGACATGAATGGGACTAGCTAAGGTCGCAATACGCCTATAGTGAGTTAAAGTTATAATCAGGCTATGTTAGCAAGAAGATAGAAAATAGAAGTTCAGGAGCATATTATAGAGAATCTTATAAAGTCAATCTAGAGCATATACAGTTTATTTTAATTGATAGTACTTAGCGATTTATAAGCGGTGTCAGTCGCAAAGCCCTATTACATGGGTCACATTTACGAAGTTGTAAAGCTAGTAATATGATATCCCTGTGTTGGATGGATCTCTTAAAAAAAAAAGACTAGGAATAGATTACTAATAAGTCAGTCTTATATCGTTTAAGAGGGAAACTAATATGAAAATTCATTGAAAGGTTAAATATAACCTCATGGGTAAAACATTAAAAAGAACTGGCAAAAAAATTTCCATTGACTAGAGTCAGGAGAAAGAGTACATGTAAAAGAAAAATGTCGATCACTTTTTAAACCTTTGCAGCAAACAAAACAAAACAAAATAACCCCCACAAAATGAGGTCAGAAATCCCAATGTACAGTAGTTGATAATTGAAGAAAAATATGGGTTTGGTTTTAGACTGCAGTACAGGGAAACACAGTAATTAGGTGAAGTTCTCTAAAAGGAATAGTCTGACCTAGGACTGAGGGAGGAAGGTTGAGGACATCTAGTTTCAGGACATAGAAGCTGAAATTTAGATATTCAATTAAAATTTGTTATTTATTCGTCATCCTGCAAATAAACATTTCATAAAAGTTGTTTACTATAGTGCCCATTGAGACTTCTGAATTGAGTCACGGAAGAAAATAATCAGTTTTAAGAGTGTCTTGAATACTAAAGCATAATGGAGAAAGCGAACTGGGAATTACTTCCTTTGCCTTTTTCATAAAACCCACATTCATTCATTCTCTCTCTCCTCCATTTTTTTTTTTTTTTTTGGCTGGGGCTGGGTTTGAACCTGCTGCCTCCGGTATATGGGGCTGGTGCCTTACTCTTTTCAGCCACAGGGGCCGACCCTCTCTTTCTCCTCTTTCTCTTTCAAATTCAAGCTTAGCTTAAGCTTGGAAAAATTATGTATAATTTATCTAAATTCTCCCTGCTATGGTCTAAACTTGTGTGTTTCCCTAAAACCTAAAGCATTAAGAGGTGGGGCCTTTGGGTAAACTAGGTGGAATGGAATTATCTTTTTGCTTCTATCACGGGAGGATGTTGCAAAGGCACCATCTCTGAAGCACAAAATTCTCAACAGACAGACATAAAATCTGCTGGCACTTTGATCTTGGACTTCCCAGACTCTAGAACTGTGAGAAATAAATTTCTGTTGTTTATAAATTAGCCAGCCAGTCTAAGGTATTTTATTATACCAGCTCTAACAAACTAAGGAACTCCTAATCATGATTTTATTAAATTAAATGTTTTGAGCAAATCAAATTAAGTATTTACACATAAAAAAGAGAGCTATAAATAGGTTGCATAAAGAAAGGACAGGAAGCAGTGATACAGCTAAAATATACCTAAATATTACTCTAACCTTGGGGTGAAACTAGTTAAGATATTTTCAGTGGTCTGGACTAGAATCTTCTCATGAAGACAAACCCACTGGTCACAGATACTGTTCAAGACTGTGAGTTCTACCCTATCTTCTGTTGTAATTTTATTTTAAAATACTTCTTGGAGAAATTTCATAGAATACCTTCTCAGAAAAAGAATATTTGCTAAATAGAAATTCTACTCCCTATCGAAAGCTCATATCTCGGATGGCCTTTTTCAGCTTATGCCCATTAGAATAGCTTGAAATCTTTCCTGTTTTTTTCCACACTTCTTTTCCACCCTTCTCCTCTTACCTTGTGCTGTCTGTATATTTTATGTTACTTTTGCACATGTGAATACATGCATTTACCACCACCCTTAACATACGGAAAAGTTCTTTCACTGTTTTAAATGTTTGAGCAGCTATAATAAAATACCGTAGCATGGGTAGCTAATAAACAAAGTAAATGTATTTCATACAGTCTGGAGGCTGAGAAGTCTGAAGTCAGGTTGTTGAGTCCCTGTGAGGAGCCTCTGTTGAGTTGCAGCCTGCTGATTTCACACTATGTCCTCACTCAGTGCAAGAGAGAGGCAGCTCCCTGAGCCCTCTTTTACTAGGGTACTAATCCCATCCATGAGGGCAGAACTCTCATAGCCTAACCTCTTCTCAAAAGGCACCACAATCTAATACCAATGCTCTGGTGATTAAGATTCAACATGTATTTCTGGGGAAATAAATAAGCAGAGCACAGTAGTCACCAGGAAAATACAATATTTCTTTCACAGTAACATCCACCTCCCTCCCGCACACCTTCCCAGTTGCTAGCAACCACTATACTTCTTTCCATCACCATAATTTTGTCAATTCAAGAAAGTTACATAAATGAAATCACATAGTAAGCAACCTTTAGTCATTGGATAAAGAAAAAAAAACTCAGAAAAATTACTTTGAGTTAATTAAAATTGTTGTGCAAATCAATAATTCATTTATTTTTGATTAATGAATAAGATTCCATGGTATGAATGTCCCATGGTTGTTTACCCATCTGCCTGTTGAAGGACTTTTGCATAGTTTACTTTTTGTGCTATGATAAATGAAGCTGATAAGAACATTGGTGTGCAGGGTTTTGTGTGACTGGCTTTGTGATAACATGAAGAGTACAATTTTTGAGCCTTGTGGAAGCTACGGATATAATTTTGTAAAATTCTATCAGGGTCAGGTGTGGTGGCTCACGCCTATAACCTCTGGGAGGCAGAGGCAGGTGGATTGCTTGAGCTCACAGGTTTGGGTCCAGCCTGAGCTAGAGTGAGATCCCCATCTCTAAAAAGTAGCTGGGGATTGTGGTAAGTGCCTGTAGTCCCAGCTACTCAGGAAGCTGAGGCAAGAGAATTGCTTATTAAGCCCAAGAGTTTGAGGTTGCTGTGAGCTATGACACCATCTCTCCATAAAAGAGAGCTTCATAAATTGAGCTCAATTCCTTCAAAGAAAACCACATAAAAATGTAATTATCTTGTAATAAGATATTTATCACATTTTCATATTTCAGTCTTTCTAGATAGCATCCAAAGTGGTTCTATGTATTATCAAATATCATTCTATATACGATAGCCTTTTAGTACAGATCTGTTGGTCACAGCTTAGGTATCATGAATGATGCTTACTTTTGGAATTAAGTTTTGCAATAGTAAGCAGGCCTTTGGGGGTTGTGAAGAGTGTGAGCCATGAAAATGACTATCAGAGATGGGTTGCTAATTTTAAATTTAAAAAATTACTGGAAAGTGGTGATATGAAGCAAGATGAGGTTATAGGTTATACAAAGTGACTATTTCAATAACTAAAAAACATTTAACAAGAACATAGTCTTCAAAGAATTGAAATGTGTAAGAATAATAAACTCATACACTTTTAGAATAGTTTTTGTCAAGGCATCATTTGAAGAAATTCTTTATGTTTTACACAGCTTGGCAAGTGGGACAGATATACCTGTCATAAATATGTGTTGAATTATGAGATATGAACCGGTTTTTAATTAAAAGAAAAACACAAATTGTGCTTTTGTTTAAGAATAAAAACAAAAAAACTGTTTCAAATTGTTTGCAGACGTTTTAGTTTAATTCAAGGCCTTAGTGCACGTAAATTAAAAAAAAATCAGCAACATTCACTGCTATGTTTTATGTCCGAATATCTGCATCTTAAGATTCCAGTTTATTTAAGATGTTATTTATAGTTTATTGTTCATCAAACATTATTAGATAGAAACAAAGCATATTTCAATAGAAATAGCCTGTTTGAAAATACCTTAGGGTCTTCATTAAGCCATCTAGTTTTACTATGATATATCAGTTTCAGAATTATCAAAATTTTTTCAAAACATAATTTCTATTGAAAACAATCTGAGGAAGTATGACTGTATTTCCCACCTTATAAAATTAGATTGAAACTAGATAGGTGGCCAGGAATTCTTACTAAAAACATAAAAAAAATTAACATATATAAATTACATTGAAATAGTTAAAAACATAATATCTGCCTATGTTCATGGAAAAATCATATGTACATATGGAAAAATATAAAAACACAAATGTGTTTGGATATAAAATTAAATGTATATATGTACTCCCATATGTGATTTTCATGTACTTATGTATGCAATTACATCTGATATGAAAATTGATATTATTAATACTAAAACAGCAATATCTGTGTGTGTCAAGATAGTGATGAAATGTAATATTATTGAAAGAGCATATTTTTATAGTTAAAGAAAATTATATTTTCACTTATGAGTGTTATTAAAGATGTAATTAAATGTAATCTATGACCTAGCGTATATTTAAGATGAGAAGCTCATATATACTCTATGTCTCATTATAAATATGCAGCTTTTTCAGTCACCAAACTAACAAGCAGATGCTTCAATGTGTGCAGAATGCTTATATTTAGCTCCACACACTGTATATATGTATTCCCCAATCATACCTAAAATATTTTTAAAAATTGAGTAGAAGGAATTATTTTATTATTCATGGTTGCAAAAATTATACTATTTATGTGATGCCAGAGAGTCATCAAAAAATATATAATATGCGAGTAGAATTGTTTGTGGTTTCTCTAAACTTTCCTTGTCAGTGCTATGGAAAGAAATAAGATGTTAACAGCTCTGTTCTTTTTTTTCTTTCTTTCTTTCTTTTTTTTTTTTTTTTTTTGAGAAAGAATCTCACTATTTTGCCCTCTATTAGAATGCCATGGCATCACAGCCTCCCGAGTAGCTGGGGCTACAGGTGCCCACCACAATGCCCAGCTATTTTTCTGATGCAGTTGTCATTGTTGTTTGACAGGCCCAGGCTGGGTTTGAACCCACCTGCCTTGAAGTATGTGGCCAGGGCCCTAACCACTGAGCACAGGCTGCTACAGCTCAGTTCTTTTATTAAAAGTATTTCCATTCCTGAAGAATGTCAAATACATTAAAAAGTATCTTCTCTAAAGGGAGAGTTTCAGATATTTGGATGGATAGATGAAGGGACATGTTTGTTGTCTCTTGGCCATGCTCCCAAATGAAACCACAGAAGCTCCTCTTTATTTCAATCTTGAAAGAATGATCTTAATTACAGAAAACTAAGTAAAATGAATTGCTCATAGCTGCAATAGAATTGATAAAGTGAAAACCAAATGTTGAATCCCCCCATCTCTCTCCTTCTCCCACTTCCCCAGAAGGCTTACATATTTTGGTTTTCTTGATATTGCTATTTATTATTTTTTCTGTTTGTATTAAAAGAGGAGTCCGCTTGTGAGGTAGAGAGAGAAAAGTATAGAGGGGAGCTACAGAAGATAATGTGAGTAATCCTAAATACAGTATTGTTGAAATAGGCATGGCTTTGTGGATGCTTTGAGGGATTAAAAATCAAGCACTGCCTATGGTGCATCTTACAAGGGTACATGTGAAACTTACTAAATGTAGACTATAAATGTCTTAACACAATAACTAAGAAAATGCCATATGTTAACCAGTTTGACGAAAATATTCCAAATTGTATATAAAACCAGCACATTGACTAAGCTTTTGGCAAATACTTTTAAATGTATAATATAGTATTATTAATATAGATACCATTCCATACAGATCTCTAGGACCTATTCATATTGCTTGATTTTTATTTATTTTTATTTTTTAAATTTTATTTATTTTTATATTAAGTTATATATACATAGAACATAAATACATTTATGCCTTTGTGGGATTCAATGTGTTGATTATTTGTGTAAATTAGAGTGCTTACATCCGACTAACTAACATAGCTTTCACCTCATTTACTTAATCACAGTTTTAAGACATTTGTGTTCAATACTTGATAGATTTGACTTGTACCCTTGCAATACTTGTACCTTTGACTTGTACCCTTGCAATACTTGTACCCTTGACTTGTACCCTTGCAATACTTGTACCTTTGACTTGTACCCTTCCATAAGTGTAGTCCCACCATTAACCCTCTCTCTATCTTATTGTATTTATTTATTTATTTATTTATTTATTTTTATTAAATCATAGCTGTGTACATTAATGTAGTCATGGGGTAATGAGGTGAAAGCTATTTTAATTAATAGGATGTAAGGACTCTAATTTGTACAAATAATCAACACATTGAATCTTACAAAGGCATAAATGTATTCATGATCTATGTATATATAACTTAATAAAATAATAAAATTAAAAAAATAAAACTCAAGCAATATGAATAGGTCCTAGAGATTTACTGTATGGAAGGGTATCTATATTAATAACACTATATTATACTTTTAAAAATATTTGCTAAAAACTTAGAGATTATATTGTGTTATTAGAAAATAATAACAACTAAGGGGATGGAGGAAACTGTTAAGTGATGAATGGGTTTATGGCATAGATTGCAGTGATGGTTTCCCAGGTGTGTTTATGTATCTCCAGATTCATCAGATTGTACACATTAACTATGTACTGATTTTTGTGGGTAAAAAAATATTAAAAATCAAATGGGTAGAACTGTAATTGGTGACCTCACTTTTATAGGGTTAAATTGTCATGGGAGGTGAAAATCTTAAATACTTACATAGCAAGAAGTAATTTATGTTTAACTATTGTGGAGAAAATAATTAAGCCACTGCCATATATCAGGCATGCAGCTAAAATGTGTGTAGACTATGACAACCTAACAGCAAATTATATTTTTGTAGTGTCACCCTATATGAAGAGAGAAAAACATTTAAATAAGCAATTGTATAAATATGTCTTAAGCACATTTGTATGCAGAATCCCCAGGACAACTAACTCATTTTCCTTCGATATGAACACTTTTAGTATTTAATTTAGTATATGACTACTGGTGGAAGGTGATTTCAGTTTCTGTTTTCCAAAAAAATTATTTATTCTGAACATACCTTTACCGTTAAATGGTGACCAGTGGCAATGCCAATCCCAAATCACCTTAATCCAAGCAGATTTGAAGCTAGTATTCAGTTTGTATGTATGCAGTCTGTCTTATTTCTGACTTACAATAGTATTGGGGTGTATCACCTCAGGTCCCAGACCACAACCTGAATGTCAGCATTGTCCTCTTTCTTTTTTTTTACAGTTCTACCCTTTTTGTTTTTCTTCTTTCCCTATAGCTTTGCTTAACATTCTTTGCTCATTTTTAACTCCTTAAAGCCTTCAGATTGATATCTTTACCTTTGTTCAATTACAGTATGTATGTTAAGTGAAAGAATTAAACCAAATTAACTGGTCCGCCAGCATGGATAAATCATAAAGGTATTTAAAATCTAACAGCAAACAAAACTCCTAAATAGCAAAAACCCTGCATTTCCAGAATTAAACATCCAACAATAAGTTCTTTCAACATAATTTTTAGTTATAGTCATAGTAGGTAGAGTAAAATATACCACGTTTTGATGAGGCTGTTATTTTGATGTCTGATCTTTCTCATGATTGCTAGAATTTACAAAGTAAAACACCACAAGGTAGATTCTCCCATGGGATAATTTTCTATCCTTCTTTGTGATTCTTACTATTTTTTTAACCATTGGACTATGAAATTTCCTTTAACTTGCCTTTTACTTATTACTATTATTCTCATATATTTTCTAGTATCTGCTATTTTAGAGATCAGTATCATTATTCCACACATTTTTTTAAAAATCCACACATCAGAACTGTAGAGCTCTTGACTGATTGACTCATTTGCTACCAATCTCTAAACAAATAGAACAAGATAACACTTTTATATACTTAGTTTGGAGACAGCCTGACTATGACTTAAAATCCAGAAATCATGAGAGAAAAATTGGCACATTTGACTACACAAAAAATAAATATTCTTCAGTAGGTTATTGTATATAATTTCACAAGACATATAAAGAACTGAGAAAGTAAGTTTTCTTAATTATGTAAGAGAATACAACTTTAAGTATTATTAAAAATTTAAAAAAATCAACATCCAGGGCGGTTCCTCTGGCTCAAAGGAGTAGGGTGCTGGCCCCATATACTGGAGGTGGTGGGTTCAAACCCAGCCCTGGCCAAAGACTGCAAAAAAAAAAAAAAAATTAAAAAAATCAACATCCAAAATTTTGTCACCAAAAAAAAAAAATCCCCCCAAACTAAATACAATATCCAGTAGGTAAAATAAAATTTCTCAAAAAAATGATATATTTAGCAAATAAGATATTGCAGTGTAAAAGGTCAATAATTATATTGATTAAAATCAATCAATCAAAAGAGCAGCATGAAAATATATTAAGAAAAAAAGAAGAGAAACTACTTGTGGACAAATATCAAGCAGCCTAACAGTAATATATTTAAATACAAGTAGAAAAGAGTCAAAGAATGAGTCACAAAATTATTTGAAGAAATAATAGCTGACAGTTTTGCAAGTTGGGGGAAAAACACCAGGCTCAGCTATCCTCAAGCAATTTGTCATCAGAAATCATGGAAGCAAGTAGAATATATGATATAATTAAAGTCTTGGGGAAAAAAGTCTGCTCTGTATTCTGTAGCCCATGAAACCACCCTTTAAACACAACTTTAAAACTGAAATCTGAGAATATTTATATCAATTATATCTGTATTGCAAGAAATGTATAGGACATTCTTCAAGATGAGGAGAAATGACAAGACCTCAAAATGTCAAACACATGAGGAATCATCTTAGGTCATGATTTGAGTTAAAACAATGACCGTAATTTTTTAAACAAAAATATTGCTTTTTGTGATTTATAATATATATAGAATTAAACATGAAATGATAACACAAAGGGCACGGGAGTAAAGTTATCCTGCTTTAATGTCATATTTTAAATTACAACACATGACTTCTAAATAGATTGATAATTTGGGGAACTATATTCTTTTTTTTTTTAATTTTATTGAATGGTAACTATGTACATTAATGCACTTCTGGGGTACAGTGTGGGGTTTTTGCATGCAATCCGAAATACTTCCATCAAACTGATCAACACAGCCTTCATGTCATTTTCTCAGTTATAG
>CAUYQV010066766.1:0-12106 GCA_963574575.1 Galagoides demidoff
GTTGTAGTCCCACCCATTACCCTCCTCCTCCCCTTTCCCCATATTCTTGGGCTATAATTGGATTATAGCTTTCATAAGAAAGCTATAAATTGGTTTCATAGTAGGGCTGAGTACATTGGATACTTTTCCTGCCATTCTTGAAATACTTTGCTAAGAAGAATATGTTCCAGCTCCATCCATGTAAACATGTAAGAGGTAAAATCTCCATCTTTCTTTAAGGCTGCATAATATTCCGTGGTGTACATATACCACAATTTATTGATCCATTCATGGGTTGATGGGCACTTGGGCTTCTTCCATGACCTAGCAATTATGAATTGGGCTGCAATAAACATTCTGGTACAAATATCTATGTTATAATGTGACTTCCGGTCTTCTGGATATCTATCTAGTAGAGGAATTGTAGGATCAAACAGATCCTAGAATCCACACCCACCCTGATTGATGTTGCTGACATTTATATTTTCACAGAAATTGTTTCTGTGCTAGCTATGTAAACCTGAGGACCGGTTGCTGTTTGAGTTCACAGCAACTGTGACTCAGCCCCGGTTTGTGCCATTCCCTGGAGCTGGCATATATGTATCCATTGTACTCTGTGTTGGGGTGGTGCAGTTAGAGCTCCCACTCAGCTCTGGGTTTCTGCCTCTCCCTGCCTGCTTTTGTGTCAGCTATGATTCCTCTTAGGGCCAGGTGTTTCTTAGACTCCCTAAAGCAGTCCTTCTGTCTCAGTCCCACCATGGGAGTATGCTATCTCTGCATGCATGTATTCTAATCTACATCTCTGCCGTGCACTGCCCAGGCAGGTACCGCCTCAGGCATACCCTTTACTCAGGGAGCCTGTGTTTCTGCCCCAGATCTGTCTGCCAGTGGCTGCCACTGGAGAAGAATCTGGCTTCCTCTGGATGTCCAGAGAGGCAGGGAGTATCTCTCCAAAACATCCCCAGCGGTGTGATCCCTATTGTTCTCGCAGCTGCTGCTGCTGCTCTGTCCTGTGGGGCACCACCTCTCCCTCTTCTGTATGGATCATTCCAACTTCTCCTACTTCTGCACTGCAGAATCAGTGCAGAATCAACACAGACCAGCAACAGCCCACTCCTTGTCCACACCTCTCAAAAAAATTCCCAAGAATCTGAACTCAATGGGTGACAGGCTTCCAGACCTTGGGGTGAGAGTAGAGGTGAGTGCTGGGAGTTCAGAATTGCAGTCAGAGAATACATACAGTTTTATGCCTGGCAGGAAAGTGCTTTGGTACACTAGTAAGTCCTCCATAGGGAAGGAGTTCCAGTTCTTAGAGGGTCTCCCCCTTGGGATAAAATAGGAGGTGATATGAGCTCTGCTTGCTTGTTTGTATAAAGTATACTGTGAGCCATTCTCATGGGGGAGGGTACTCCTGTCCACTTGGCAATGGATTTTGTACCTATTGTTTGTTTACTTGGGGTTGCATCTCACCTCAGCAGGCTTGATATGTGTTTTTCAACGTTCTCTCTTCACTCAGCTCAAACCATCAGCTTAATTGCTAAACTTCTGTCCTTTATCTCTCCTTTTGGATGTGAGCCCCTGTGGACAGCTGGCTCCATTCAGCTATCTTGTCTCTGCCCCCAGACCTTGAGTTTTAAAAGAGGAATTACAGCTGTAGTTGCGGAGTACAGGTATAGTCAAAGATGGAACATTGGAGCAGAGAGGAAAACAGAAAAAATATCCTGGCTTTTTTTTTTCCTCTCATGCTTTAATCTCCTTCCAGCAATACCCATGGCTGAACTAGAAGCCAGGAATGGAACCTATGTGATGTACTTCTTGGGGTCAATCTCTTGGAACTTATACTAGGGCAGAATATGGATCTTGTTTAGGGTCAAATGAGGGAAAACCAGTATAGAAAACAGGTAAGAATTTCAGTACAGTAATAGGAAACTATATTGCAATATTGGGAAGGTACACTGGTTAGGGATAGAAATATAGGGTATAGAGTTTTATTATAAGAATAAGATCCAAGTGTAGGGGAGCTGATCTTTCACAAAGAGCAGAATGAGGGAGTTCAGTGGTTATACTGGGTTACCGGGCTCCAGGTTGTTGTTAGTGGGTTACTGAGCTCCAGGTCAGTCTGCTGGAGAGACTGACTTTGTTGTAACTTCTCCATTGTGTGGGGAATAGGTACCTACTCCCTGTTAGAGCTCTAGGTCAGAATTTGCCTGGGAACTGAGATGTGGCTTCTCCTGAAGACATGAATTTAGGAAGTCTGTTGGTGTGTAAGTGGCTCATAATAGGGACAAAACAAATGATTCATTGTTGCTTATCAAGGTAGAAACCATTACCACAACATGTACCTACTCTGAAGTCAGTTGTTTTGTTTACATTCCTATCCTGTCCAAATTGGAATTACCTCCTGCTCATGTCTGACTTGAAAACTCTGAGGAAATTTCATCTCAAATAGTTTATCAGGGTGAAATGAATGAGGGTGGAGCTACCAGGCTTCATCTAGAAGCCATTCTGTGGGGCCAAGGGGTAATCACTGTCATCAACTGCCGAAGACAAATACCTAAGTAAGGCTGTGGCCAGGGGTTAAAAACAACTTAGAATATAGCTACATGATAAATTGTGGCTAGCAGTGAGGCAGCAAACAAGTAGCACAGATCAACTCCATTGGAGGATAGAGAAAGTGACAGCTTCCCTTGAGTCAGATGGAAGCAGAGATGAGTGCCTGATGTGGAGTTGGAAACCAGAGGGAGACCTGGGTGAACAATAAAATTAGTGGCTGAGACCAAAATGATTTCAAGCAGAACAAGGGTGGGACTTTTTACTAGTGGAAAAGAAAGCTTGGTTTGATGCCTAGAGAGAATTGCATGATGTTAAAAAAGGTCATTATTAATTACATAATCAAGAAATGTAAACATATCAATAAGCTTGAGATAGTCTTTATGTTGCCTTATTACCTGCGATTCTGGTGAGAAAATATTACCAAATATAAGCTGCTTATCAGCCTTTGTGCAATGGGAACATAAAAATGAATGAAAATATATTCAGTCTGCAGTGAAGGAGAAATGCAATAGACTTAGAAGATCTTTTTATCCTACTTTGTGGGACTTAATCTAAATTTAACTGGAACTCTTTTTAGAAGGAAATTTCTATTTTAGCCTTTTTAAAATGAAGGACTTGTCTACTAATGGGAAATATACATTTTATTATTTAAATGAGCTTTATTTTGGACTAGATAGGGAATGTGGTGAGGAGAAACCAATTGCAAAAAAAGGATATAAAAAGAAAGCTGTCAAAAATGGTTAAAGATAGAGAATAGCATACCAAACCTCACAGCCATCTGTCCAGGAAACTCTTCTTGTTGCCTTCTTTTCCCTTTCATTTGCATTGGCTGTTCTCTGCTTAGATGTTTGCAATGCCCCTCCTCCCCTCTCTCCTAGCTAAGTCTTCCTTGTACTTTAAGATTTTAGGAAGTTTGGTTTCCACACCATCCAACATCTACCTCACTCCAGTACCAACCAAGATGGATTTGTGGTATGCAATCTATGTTATGATGCCCTTATCAAACTGTCTTGACATACCTTTCTCATCTATCTTCTCTATTAGATTTTCAGCCTTTTGAGGGAAGGAATCAATAAAAGAATGGGTATTTATATAGCCAGAATTATGCATAAAATTATGCTTGTTTTAATGAAGTAGAGTATTTCTATTATTTGCCCTTTCCATTCACTTACAAATATTCCCTTCCTCTGGAATGTTCCAAAGAGAGTCTGATTCTGCATATTAGTTTGAACTCTTGATTGCAAGCAATGGAAACCTAACTTCAAATTAGCCTAGATGAAAGTGAGAACTTAAAAGTATTTTGATATGTATTTTAGTATGACTAAGACATGACGAAAGCAAGCATACAGTTGGATTTGGGGAATAGAGGCTCAATTACTGTTGGGATTCTGGCCATCTTTTATTTTGGCTGTGTCATTTGTTTGGGTCTCCCACTTCTTTTTCTCTTTAGAGTGGCTTCCTATATTTGGAAAATATGGTTGCTGACAGCTCTTAACATTATGTAATAAATCTTTGTCGGTAGAGAAAGACTAAAATTTCTGATTTGACTTTCTTGGTTTCAAAGATGATGGATTTTAGAGAATGTCCCAGTTGGGGACAGTGCCCTCCCCTCTGCCCAAACATCAGCAGCTCTGATTGTAATCAGATGGAAGGAGGTAAGTGGTTCACATAGCCAGACAAATTACTATGTGCTATATACTCAACATAATAGCCTACTTTGGGGTAATTACATTTTGAGAGCTCTGCCAGAAATTACACAGGGGGTGCTAAAAAAAGTATACATATTTTAAGAAAAAAACTGTATTAAAATTGTAATACTCAATATATAATGATAACAAAAGATGAATACAAGTCATGTTTGACTTCTGTAATTACAAGAGGTACTCAAAGTGGTTACTGTCAGTGTCCAGGCAGTTCTGATTATGGCAAAATATTGCTTGAGCAACACTGACCCAAATGTCCATTTGCATTGCTGCATAATCCATTTCAATATTTCTTCCCCAACTAGTACTACTGTAGCCAGTTTTCTATGGTACGTCATATCCATTAAGGTCCCCCCGTACTCATTGCCTCCATTGTCATTGTATTTCCACAGTGTTCTCCAATTTTATTGCATTTTTTAAATTTAATTTTTATTAAATCATAACTATATACATTTATGGGATACAATGTGATGACTTGATATAGAATGTGGAATGCTTAAATCAAACTGATTAACATAACCATCACCTCACTTATTTTTTGTAGTATGACATTTATAATATACTCTTAGTTGTTTTGAAATGTACTCTTGCATTGTGTACATTACATGAGATCAGACCCAATACTTTCCCTCCACTCGCCCTTTACCCTCCCCTCCCCTCTTCCTCCTTTCCCCTCCTTCCTGCTGGACTATATTTGTTTTTAATCATTTATATGAATGTGTAAGTGATTATATATTGGTTTCATAATAATATTGAATACAGTAGATACTTTTTTTCCATTCTTGAGATACTTTACTAAGAAGATGTTTCAACTCTATCTAGTAAACATAAAAGATGTAAAGTCTCTATCTTTTTTCTTTATGGCTGAATAAGACCTCAAAATGGTATTGTGCTCCTGAAAGGAAAACCATGCTTCTACTGTTTCTTTGACTGTCTTGCATGTCACGTGGTGATGCTAGTATGTATTTGATTAATGCCATCTTTTGACCAAACATCCTACTACACATTACTACTGTAATTCAATTCAACTTTGAAAGTAATACATAGATAATATCTCTTAAAATGTGTATAACATTTTTGGCACCCTGGTATATTTATGGAAGGGAATGATAATGAAGGCATGTGCTCCAAAGAGTTAAATAAACTTTATTTGGGCTTTTAGAATGCATAATATAATTATTCTTATGGTAGATTTAATTTCTTCATTATGTTTTCTAGTGGCTAGCATTAAGATGCATTTTTTTTTCTTTTTGCATTCTTAAGCATAAACTGACAGGCGCATCATGTGGGAAAGGTGGCCTGAATAATGAAAAACATTAGCTTGGGGGAGAAACTATGTTTTGATCAATTAATAAAGTAGAAGTATTTCTGACTGAAAGTATTTTTAGTCTTCCAAAAGGTATTGCTAACATCTTTCAAGTGAATTTTTAAATGCTACTTTCAACTGAAATTTTCTTACCAGCTTACTCTGCTACTCTCAGGGGATGATTGACACTAAAGGAAAGGAAACTGGCATGTTTGCACTCATACCAGCTAAGTAGATGTGTATAAATCTAGATACCTTTTAAAACATCATGTGTAGAATATTAAAATTTGTGTGTATGTATGTAGCTTATGTGAACTGCAGGCTGATACTGGGTATAAGTCAAATGGATTTAGAAGTGACATGTTACATTACAAAAAGAGGTAGGTAAATAAAAGGAGCTTAATTCTTTTTACCTTTTGTATTTCACAAGATGGGAAATGATGGAGAATGGGGAGTAGTAATCCCTGGCCATAGGTCCAATATTCCACTAGTTCATAAGTACTTTATTGGGAACTAGGGGTGTGTGTGTGAGAGAGAAAGAAAGTGTGTGCGAGAGAAAAATAATGCTCTGATTTAGTTATTAGGGAGGAGATTCTGATAATTTGATATCTAATAAATTTATTGACTCTCTGCCCTTTCTATATATTTGTATATAGGAGTAAACAGCAGAGTGTTTTCTCTTATGTGCAAATGTGGGTGAAATTACAAGACCAAACACTGTGAATCTATCACCCTCTGAAGCTAGATACTAAGTTGATGGACCAATTTTCTGAGTCAAGAGCCAATCTGTTATTATTTCTTTATCAATCTCTGGGTTTCTTATTCAGTTGGAAACCTGATTTTATCACTTGGAGAATCTAAAACTATAGATATCCAATAAATAAACACAAAATGTCAAAAGAAATAGAACTTTCCCCTACTCCATGTTAATAAACCCAGCCCACCAATCTTTGTTCATATGTATTGTGAACTCCTCTGGAGGACCATATATTATTTTTGTTTCTAGTTTGGCAATAAATGACAATCAGCCTTTCCTCTTTCCACATTTTTCCTTTCCACTCTTATCGTCCTCCCTCCCTTCTCTGTCTGTCCCTCTCCTTAAAACATATTTTATCTGTGAGAATTCATGAAGCTAAAGTGCCCTTCATATTACTTTTGTAAATGCCCTAAATGAAGATTTTTCTGCAGTGATGGGGACTGCCAATATCAAATATAATTCCTGTTACTTATATATTTTTAATCTAAAAGAGGTTAATTTATATCATCATAATGCAGTTTGGATTTCTCTCTTGCTTTTTCACTTTTTCTGTTTCTTTCTTTGTTTATCTCTATCTTTTTTTTTTCTTCTTCTCTTTCTCTCCACCTTCTCCCCTCTTGTTTAAACATTTAGCTATGTTTAAGCCTTGGTTGGTGTTGAAGGTTATCTGTAGGGAGAATGTGACTTTGAAAATTAGTTATCATAAACAGAATACACATAGTTGTCTGCATCATAAAATAGACAGTTCTCTTCAGGAACTGTTGATTCTAGTCTGCTAATGTTGCAACTCTAACTAAATAGACATTGCAGTGTATGTGGGTGAGTGACAAGGGTTCTGCGCTTAGAACTTTTGCTAGAAAACTTGGAGGGCAGCCAGCTGAGGGTTTTGTAATAGACTTTTAAGAAGTTGAAATCTGGGGTGGTGCCTGTGGTTCAAAGGAGTAGGGCACTGGCCCCATATACTGGAGGTGGTGGGTTCAAACCCGGCCCCGGCCAAAAAAACTGCAAAAAAAAAAAAAATTGAAATCTGTAAAAAGTGGTTCTGGAAGAAAAGCTTTCAGTTCAGACATTTACATGGTTAACAATTATTAGCTCCAGAGAAGTAATAATTCACTTTAGTCAATTAAACCACTTTCTAGCTTTGAGCCAGAGAAGATAGCTTCCATTGCTAAAATGCACAGTAAATTCTTAATTTATGCTACCCAATTTCATAACAAAATCTTTTTGATTTTTGTTTTATTTTTATTTTTTTCATTGTTAGCATTTTGCTATAGTTCTCTTTGAGGATTAGTTGGTTTGTTGCTGTGCAGCATGTTACAGTGTCTTAAATTTTCATAAAACATTCTATTATAAGCCTTCTCCATGTTTTCAATTTTGAATGAATGCAAATAATTTTAGAGTAATAATTATGTAACAAGGTAATTATTTTACATATATTAATTATTATAATTCTTATAATAGCTCCTTGAGGTAGGTACTATTATTATCCTCAATTAAAAGTGAAGAGCAAAAACTGAGATACAGAGACACTAAGTAGGTTATTGAAGATCTCAATGCCAATACATGGCAGAATATTTAATTTGCCATGATTTGCTTGAACATTCCCTTCTTGTCTATTTATTATTAAATATTATATAATTTCTTATGGTATATTATTATAAATATCACTAGAAAAAAAATCATGATTTAGAAAGGGTTTTCCCCATATTTAAGGGTTTTTCCTTAGGGTAGGTTCCCAGAAATAGAATTACTTAAAGTTAAAAAAAGAATTTTTTTTTTTTTTGAGACAGAATCTGACTATGTCACCCTCTGTAGAGTGCTATGGTGTCACAACTCACAGCAACCTCAAACTCTTGGGCTTAAGTGATTCTCTTCCCTCAGCCTCTTGAGTAGCTGGGACTATAGGCACCCACCACAATGCCTGGCTATTTTATTTTTTTAATTCAATCATAGCTGTGTACATTAATGTGAGCATGGGGTAAAATATTCTGGTTTTATACCAAATTTGAAATATTTTCATCAAACTGGTTATCATTGCCTTCACCACATTCTCTTAGTTATTATGTTAAGACATTTATATTCTATACATAGTAAATTTCACATGTACCCTTGTAAAATGCTTATAAGTGTCAGCAACATCAATCGGGGTGGGTGTGGAACTCAGTGAACCACCCAGGCTTCCACTAAAAACCCGAGGTTGCCAGGCCTCAGCTCCCACTGCTGGATGGTGGCAGAGTATGGAGGCCTGGCCAAGGAGACATAGATCTCCCTGTGACTCAGACAGGCACAGACCCCTGGAAGAGCATCTGCTCATTGGAGGAAACTGGGTCACAGCCCTGTGGGGTTACCAGTGACTGGGTGTGACAGGGGTGCAAGGCAGGGAAGGAAGCATCAGCCTTCCCAGACTAATTCATTTGCTGGGTGGGTCCTTCTGCCTCCATGGAGTACCACAGCGAGTCATACTCGAACTGCCAGCAGACCCCTGCTATCTAGTTGCCAGAGACCTTTTAAACTCTCCCACTTGTGACTGGTGCTGACTGGGACAACTGATTTGGATCTCTTGAACTGGGTCAATCACCTGAGGACTATCCAAAGTGGTACCCTGGGTGTGTGGTTATGGGAAGGTTTGATTTTCCTTTTCTACTTGTTGCCTGTGGGGGGCGGGGTGACTTAATAGCTGGTATTTCTCCACAGTTGAGACTTTAACCCAGAGTAACTGATTCACTAGGGTAGGACAGAGACCAGCTGAAAACAAGACAGAGCCACTTAGCCTCACCACACCAAGAAAGTCCCCAGTGTCTCAGGCCATAGCACTGTATGGGTCCTTTGCAAAGCTCTAGGAGAAAAGGTACAGACACCAGTCCCAGTTCTTGGGCAAAGAGCTGGTGAATCACTACTCCAGGAGCCCCAACCCACCTTATGAGTTCATCTAGCCAAATGGTATAAAATAATCATCATGGAGCATGGAGTGGAATCAGCGGAAAAACTCCAGTAACATGAATAATCAGAGTAGATCAACTCCTTCAAGGAACGATATGGAGGCCACAACTGAAGATCCCATTCATAAACAAATGGCTGACATGTCAGAAATCGAATTCAGAATTTGGATTGCAAATAAGATGAATAGAATGATCGCTTCTTGGTCTTTTGGCTAAGATCAAGTGTAGATGAATAGAATGGAGGTAACGTTGGAATTAGAAATTCAAGGAGCATTTCAAAAGTTGTCTCAAGAATTGAATGAATTCAAAGACAAAATCACCAAAGATTTCCGACATTGAAGACAAAGCTTTTGAATGCTCCCAAACTCTCAAAAAGGAAGAAAAACAAAATGGATCATTCTGTCAGAGAGCTCTGGGATAATTCGAATAAAACCAATATTCGTCTTATAGTAATCCCTGAAGGTGACGAAGTTGCTTCACAGGGAACAGAGGCTCTTCTTCATGAGATTATGAAGGAAAACTTTCCAGACATGCCAAGAGATTCTGAAATTCAGATAGCAGACAGTTTCAGAACCCCAGCATGACTCAACCTGAATAAGATATCCCCCAGGCACATCATAATTAACTTCACTAAAGTTAATATGAAGGAGAAAATTCTGCAAGCAGCCAGACGGAAAAAATACCATAACCTACAAGGGGAAAAATATTAGAATGACTGCACATCTCTTTGCTTAAACCTTTCAAGCTAGAATAGGATGGTCATCAACTTTTAATCTCCTAAAACAAAATAATTTCCACCCAGGATCCTGTATCCAGCTAAAATGAGTTTCATTTATGATGGAGAAATTAAATACTTTACTCACATTCACATGTTGAAGAAATTTGTTATAACTAAACCAGCTCTCTAGGATATTCTCAGACCTATCCTCCATAATGACCAGCACAATCCCCCACCGCAAAAATAAACTCACTCAGAAACTTTTAATCAAATTCCAACTTCCGCAGTGGCAAAAGGACTAAAAATGTCGAATGGACTTTTGAAAAACTCGATACCCAAAAATTCTATCAGGCTTATCAATATTCTCAATTAATGTGAATGGCTTAAGTTGTCCTCTAAAGAGACACAAGTTGGCTAACTGGATACAAATCCTCAGGCCAGATATCTGCTACACACAAAAATCTCATCTTAACTTAAAAAATAAATATAGACTCAGGGTGAAGGGATGGTCATCTATATTTCAGGCAAATGGAAGTCAGAAAAAAAGCAGGTGTTGCAATTTTATTCACAGATACAATAGGCTTTAAACCAACAAAAGTAAGGAAAGATAAGAATGGTCACTTCACATTTGTTAAGGGTAACACTCAACATGATAAGATTTCAACTATTAACACTTATGTACCCAACCAGAATGTGCCTCAATTGATAAGAGAGACTCTAACAGACATGAGTAACTTGATTTCCTCCAGTTCCATCATAGTTGGAGATTTTAACACACCCTTGGCAGTGTTGGATAGATCCTCCAATAAGAAGCTAAGCAAAGAAATTTTAGATTTCAACTTAAACATTCCACAATTGGATTTGACAGACATCTATAGAACATTTCATCCTAACAAAATTGAATACATATTCTTCTCATTGGTCCATGGAACGCACTCTGAAATTGATCACATCTTAGGTCACAAGTCTAACCTCAGCAAATTTAATAGAATAGAAATTATTCCTTGTACCTTCTCGCACCATCATGGAATAAAAGTTGAACTCAGTAACAACAGGAGTTGGCATACTTGTACAAAAACATGGAAGCTAAATCACCTTATGCTGAATGATAGCTGGGTCATAGACGAGATTAAGAATAAAATTGCCAAATTTTGGGAACAAAACAATAATAAAGACATGAATTATCAGAACCTCTGGGATACCGCAAAGGCAGTCCTAGGAGGGAAATTTATAGCCCTGCAAGACTTCCTCGAGAGAACAGAAAGAGAGGAAGTTAACAACTTAATGGGACATCTCAAGCAACTGGAAAAGGAAGAACATTCTAATCCCAAACCCAGCAGAAGAAAAGAAATAACCAAAATTAGAGCAGAATTAACTGAAATTGAAAACAAAAGGATTATACAACAGATCAATAAATCAAAAACTTGGTTTTTTGAAAAGGTCAATAAAATAGATAAACCTCTCACTAACCTAACCAGGAAAAAAAGAGTAAAATCGCTAATTTTATCAATCAGAAATGGTAAAGATGAAATAAAAACAGACTCCTCAGAAATTAAAAAAAAAATCCTTAATGAATAGTGCAAGAAACTTTATCCTCAGAAATATGAAAATCTGAAGGAAATAGACCAATACTTGGAAGCACACCACCTTCCAAGACTTAGCCAGAATGAAGTGGAAAGATTGAACAGGCCTATATCAAGTTCTGAAATAGCATCAACTATACAAAATCTCTCTAAATAGAAAAGCCCGGGACCAGATGGCTTCACATGAGAATTCTAAAAAACATTTAAAGAGGAACTAGTACCTATATTACTCAACCTTTTCCAAAATATAGAAAAAGAAGGAATACTACCCAAGACCTTCCATGAAGCAAACATCACCTTGATCCCCAAACCAGGAAAAGACCCAACAAGAAAAGAAAATTATAGACCAATATCACGAATGAATATTGATGCAAAACTATTCAACAAGATCCTAGCAAACAGAATCCAGCAACACATCAAACAAATTATACACCACGACCAAGTGGGTTTTATCGCAGGGTCTCAAGGCTGGTTCAATATACGAAAATCTTTATATATAATTCATCGCATAAACAAATTAAAAAACAACGACCGTATGATTATCTCAATTGATGCAGAAGAAGCTTTG